>JARJLF010001626.1:0-68663 GCA_029378395.1 Mycena leptocephala | reverse complement strand
TTCAGTTCAGGATGAAATTTGCCTGTTCTAAGTCAGTTCAGATTGCGATCCACTCAAACTCTGGGCAGAATATTGGATTATGTGTTGTGCTTCCGCCCACGCCGCTCCGCAGGGTTCAAACTGGGCCGCTGCTCTTCTAATTTCACCGAATCCGTTGCCAGGGAGTAGAGAACCACTCGAAATGCCAAACAAATTTGGCTCTCCCCACGTCCGGCTTTCCACCCATGAAGGCGGAGTTTTCGTCTGCGTGAGCGAAGAGCATAGAAGAGAAGGAGATCGCGAGCATGAGAACCAAAGTCGAAGCATTGAAGTCGAAGTTAGGTGGGAGTGGTCAAGGGACACCAGAAATTAAAGCGGCGTGAAAATGCTGGCAACGTAATATCTGTGACCTCTAGGCACGCTGGAAAGTTTCTGAATTTTTTGGGGCCCGCCAGTAAAACCGGACCGAAACGGCCCTGGGAGTCGGATGCCGTTGCCGGTGATCCGACACCTCTTTTGGACTCAAACCAACACACGGCGCATGCTCCATTTCCGCCTAGGAGGAATACAAGCAAGCAGATATCTAGATGAAGCTGGGATTGCCGTCGTCGATGCTCAGCACTCCGCGCTAATGCCGGCCATCTCGGGCTCAGCCTTCCGCAGAACGCTGCGAGAGCAACACCGGGCGCAGGAGTACAAGACGGGCACTTAGTCCGATTCGCAAGTGGTGCCAATGGTGCAGGTATGTTTCTATGCTGTTCACCCTCCCATTTTCCCTTTTACTCTCTATCCTTTCTTTACCCGAGAAACTCAATTTTTTTGGGGCTCCTCCGTGCAGTATAATCTTTTGGTGGCGAGCACCTCGCTACGTCGCAGAAACGGCCACCTTCCCGCGCATGGACGAGTTTGTGGGCATTCAATGAGGCGCGTATCTTCTGCCCCTTTCTTGCCTACATCCACTCCCACTTCATTTATCTTTCCTCTCCTGTTTTGTTTTGTTTTGGACATTTATTCCGTCTATATGCCACTGCGAATCGCACGCACCACGCACCCGTTGTCGCAATGCAGACTCAGAACTGCGGTTATTCATGCCTTACATCCCGATGCATTCCCTCTTGGCTTTCGTCGTAACCCGGGGTCTTCATACACTGTCGATAGCAGCGCATCCACTGGTGTGCAATCCATTTCTTTCTGCCTCCTACATTTCTATAGCCTTCATTGGCCCTAATGTCTTCTGCTGCCCTTCCATCTTCACTTCATTTTCTGTGCGCGACTGGACCTCGCTGCGCGAATCCTTTACTTCACACTTGATTCCCCTACGTGTGCTATGCCCAATTGCCGCTGTGTTCGTCGTCGCGGTCCATCATTTTGGCCTTGATACTATTCCGCTGGCGCTGGCGTTATGCGATCCGTTGGGGTGATGATGCAGCTTGCTCGGGCGGTACCTGTGATGGTCGCGCATGAACGGGGTGGCATGTGGAAAGGAAGAGGGGGAGGAGCGCGAGGTGGGAGCTGGGCCCCGGCACTGCTTGTATACCTTCTCATGGCGCCGTGGTCGAGAGGCATCCGGGTCCGCCCGCAGCGACTGTCTATGCTCTCCTTGTGCTCCCTCTCCCGCTCTTGGTCGCCACGGCGCAGCTCATTCAGATGCAGCAGCGGCGCGGAACGCGTGCGAACACATTAGTGCCCTCGATTCGTCACACACGCAGCAGTCCAACCTCTCTTGCGATCTTCCGTTCATTCTTCCCCTTCCCGGCTCTGGTGCTTTGCGTATGCGGGCATCTGCTCATTGCCACCCGCCGGAGCATCTCGTCCTGCTACGCGTCTCCGCGTGTCTTGAGCATCGGGTCGGGTGGTGCAGGGAATCGTCGCAGACTTAGACCAGCGCGCTGCGCTGGGTTTTGGTCTGCACTCGAGCTAGCGGATCTGTTTCTATATTGAGTGCAATTTTATATTACATTTGCCCTTCTTTTATTCTATACTCTATTCCTCTCTTTCCTCCTACTCTCTCTACCTCTTCCTCCACCCCATCATCCGCACTCTCCTGGACTCGCTGACATCCACCTTACAGTACGACCGCTGCTCTCCGTGCTGGCGCATCTACTGTGCTGAAGATACTCGACAAGAACGCGGTGTATTCCCGGTATCGCCGCGTATCGCCGCACCGCACCGCGTGGTCCATACGACGAGCGGGGGAGAACGTGCGCCCCGCGCACCACCACGACTGTCCCGCCCGCTGCGCCTACGACGTGCGGGAGCTCGAGCGCGGATACCAGGACCCCTCGCGTCGGTCCGTAGGACGACGGCTATAGCCATCCTCATCCCGACTATGAGCGCGCGGAAGAAGGCGGTCACGAAAGTGGAGGACGGCGTGAGTGGGATAAGGGCTCCCCTTCGCTGACCTCGGTTCTTACAGCTCGACCGCTATTCTCTGCGCCGCGCGCACCCACCGTGCTGAGGAGATCCTCGACGAGAGCGCAGTATCGCCACACCGCGCGCGCACGTGCCGCCTGGTGCCTCGAGGATGGGCGCCGTGTGACGAGCGGGGTGAACGCGGGCGCCGAGCGTGCACATCCCCGTGACTGACCCGCCCGCCGCGGCTACGAGGTGCGGGAGCTCGAGCGCGATGGGGATCTGGCTTCGCGCTCGCGCTCGCACTCGGCTCCCGAGTCCCGACTCTACTCCCGCTCGGCTTCCTACGACCGGATTACGATGACGGGGATTGGGATCGGGAATGCAAGTAGGAAGAAGATCTAGAAGACGGCGGGTACGCTCGGGTACGGACGGGAGTAGGTGAGAAGGAGCAGGAGCGGGGGCAAAGGCAAGCGAGCAATAGTGGGCGTCGTGAAGAAGGAGGATAGGCCGGGGCGCCGCATGAAAGGTGTGTTACGGTATTTCTCTGTTTCTTTTGTCGATGCGGCGGGGAGAGGCGTGGTGTGCGGGACGTGCGGGGCGGTAGTTGAAGCGCGAAGGTGGAGGGAGGAGGATACTGCTCGCGCAAGGCACATGAGTCTACTTTGCGCCGTCTTGGTGGTGTCGTACAGCTCGCGCCGCTGGGGCTATTTTGACGTGGTTGCTGGTCGCGCGGTGTGCGTTTTGGGGACATTTTGCACGGGAACAGCTCCAGCCTGCACATCTCAGAGACTGACGCTTTCCTTTTTGCGCGCCTCCATCATGCGGCACAGTGGCATATACGAGCTACACAAGGCGCGCATGCCTCCTTAACTCCGGTGCTCTCGCTTGAGCGTGCAGCGGGCGCCGGTGCGGGGGCGGCGGCGGGGATGCAGTGGTGCGGGTGCACTACCTATGGATTCCGGAACCCCAGCTGCGCGCGTCTTAGGGTATGGCCCGGGCATGCAGGGGAATGTGCATCGCGATTTTTCCTGTGCGTGCCTCGAGCGAGATGGTGTTGAGATACCGGTGTTCTCTGTATTTCCCTATCCGCTATCTTTTCGTCGGACTAACTCGTTTACGCTCTACTAAATTGATTTCTCATGCATAGCGACCTCACCCTTCGTCGCCTTCCGCCACTGCCTCTCGGTCAAATTCCGCTTCTAGCCGTCACTAGGTAGATCCCAGAAGTAACACCACATTCGACGACGTGATTACTTGGAAGCTAATTGACATATTACAGGAGGTAAGCCAACTACAAATAAATGGGGGATATCAGACCCGGCGCTGGCGAAGAGCCTTTTGCAGCGTGGTGGCAGGTGCGGTATTCTTTGAGAGCGCTGCAGGTGCCTTGCATGCCCGGAAGATTATGGGGGATGGACAGTGATAAGGGAGGGCGTGGGCACGAAGAGCGAAGAGTAGAGACTCGGATCCTGCTCGTTCTCCTCTATCTTTAGTTTATGTGAGGCTCGCCTCAACCCCACTTGAGGGAGGAGTGAGGACACCAGAGTAAGAGGAGTGTGAGGAGCTCCGGAGGGAGCGAGAAGGGTGATAAGATGAGATGCAGATTCTCGACTCGAGGGATCGAGAGATGCACTTGCCTCCATGTTGACTTGACTCATCTTTTAGATTTCTTTGCATCCCATCTCGGGTTAAGTACAGTTATAAAAAACTGAAACACTTTCTCTTTGTATTAGGACCCCAAATTCTCAAGTCTTCATCGTGTTGCGGTGTCATCTTCGCTGATGACGTTTCACATGGAGGGCGGGTGCGTTGCTGGGGGAGGTGGGAACAGGTATGACGGCAAGGTATACAGTATGTGCTATAGACGCACATGCCGAAAATTAGCAACGGAAGCAAAGCAGGTTGATTCGGGGCCGCTATTAATATTGCTGCATTTGTACTTATTGTGTAAGATTGCATTTTTTTAAAGGCACTATGACTTTTACGTGCAATGTTGTTTCAGCCCAGCATTTGTCAGATATCAATCACAATTTGAAGTTGGAGAATATGGCTCTTATGTATGCCGCTTTTATACTGACCTTTATTGGCGAACAGCTTGCAACGGGCTACACGGTCAATGGTTGGCATAACAGCATGCAGCAAATAACTGTTCATCAGATTGTGTGCCCTATATTAGCATCCTTCATTGGAGTGGGAGAGATATTTGAAAATATGTCCTGAGGATCACATCTTTGACCCCTTGTGGGAGATGAACAGTAGCCAATGGCAATGGAGATTCCCAGGGGCATGTGGTATAACATACTGACATCTTGACCCATGATTTCACCACCAAGATGCCCCCCCAGCCCAGTGTCATTCAAATCCGACAGAACAATATTACAACATGTGTGAATATCACTGCAAATACTCTCCATGTTCTTGCCAGTGGCCTCAAGAGCCCTTTCTTGGAGGCCATGTCCAACACAACTCAGTCTCTCTTGGAACATATGCAGGTGAATTTCGACTGAGTCTGCCACAAGCACCAGTCTCAGCCAGTTCTTCCAGACTATTAAACAAAACAAGAACATCTGCACTGAGTTGCTGGAGCAAACTTGCCAGTTGCTCAATGCAATTATGATAGTTCACATCAAGTCAGACATAGGAGCAGGATTACCCCAAGTGTGTTAAATCATATTGGAAAATTCACAGAGTATGTCACTTTCTTATGGCTAAAATATCCCTATGACTGTTGTTATCATTAGGACCCTACACAAAATTCATACATTTGTTGAAGCCCAGCAGGTTGGCAACAAAGTCAAGAACTTTTTCCGAAAGGATGAGATGAGCAGACTGCTCAATGAATGCAAAGCAGGATTGCGACAAGGATTTGATGTGTTTGAGGTCTGCGATCTACTTGACATTTCAACAACTCATTGAAGAATGAAATATGTAGATCCACACTGCCAATATCATGAACAATATAACCAAGATGCAGGAGGATGCAGAGAATAGACACAAAGAAGTGCTTAATATGATTGAAGCTCTCTCTGACACAGCAAGTTCAGATGGAGCATCCTCTGTAGGGCAATTCCAATCATCTTCCAAAATCAAGTAATGACTTTTGCCCAGATAAGCAGGGTTTATTCGGGCACACACAACAGGTCAGTGTCACCAGGCTATCGATATATAATTTGCATATTGAATAGCTCAAAGCTCTACCTCAATCTCCATGCTACCATCTGAGCCAAAGATATTCCATGGCCGAGAGTCAGAACTATCAGACATCCTTTGTCTTTTTGGCCAAGGATCACCCAGGATTGCAATTTTGGGTGGAGGGGGAATGGGAAAGACAAGCTTGGCAAGAGCAGTTATCCATCATTCAGAAATTGCTGGCAGATATGACCAGCAGCGTTATTTTGTTGCTTGTGACTCTACATCAACTCAAGTGGAGCTTGCTGCTCTCATTGGAACCCATCTTGGACTGAGGCCTGGGAAAGACCTGACTCACCCAGTCATTCAACACTTCTCCAGCAGCCCTCACAGTCTCTTGATTCTGGATAATCTTGAGACATTGTGGGAGCCAGTGGAGTCTCAGGCAAATATTGAGGAATTTCTGTCACTGCTCACAGGTGTGGAGCATCTTGCATTGGTGGTAGGTTCTCAGGTATTTTTGACCAATGCTCGTTGCTCATAACAATCAGATTACAATGCGAGGAGCGGAAAGACCAGCTAAAGTGGCCTGGACTCATCCATTTCTGCAGTCCTTGAAGCCATTGGAACAAGATGCAGCTCGACAAACATTCATTGACATTGCAGATAACACACACAATCCCAAAGAGGTCGACCAGGTCCTTGCCCTGACAGACAACATGCCACTTGCTATCAATCTTTTGGCTCATTTAGTTGACTCTGAAGGTTGCTCCACTGTCTTATCCCGCTGGGAGAAGGAGAAAACATCTCTGATCTCAGATGGATATGACAAAAGATCGAACCTGGATTTATCCATTTCAGTGTCACTGTCGAGTCCGAGACTCAATTCTGTTCCTCATTCAAAAGATCTTCTCAGCCTCCTGTCAATGCTCCCAGATGGGCTTTCAGATGCCGAGCTTGTGCAGGCTAAGCTTCCAATAAATAATATCCTTGGCTGCAAGGCAGCATTGATTCGAACCACATTGGCATACAGTGATAGAAACAAACAACTAAAAGCACTAGTGCCCATCAGGGAATATATGCAAAAGATTAAGCCACCTGGAAACCATCTTCTTCAGC
Source organism: Mycena leptocephala (assembly GCA_029378395.1). Lineage (NCBI taxonomy): Eukaryota > Fungi > Basidiomycota > Agaricomycetes > Agaricales > Mycenaceae > Mycena > Mycena leptocephala. The sequence continues at coordinate 62,081 of JARJLF010001626.1, read as the reverse complement.
CTCTTCTCAAACATTTCAAAGAGCTTCTTGAGCTATTTATGGAATACCGTGGCACTCAATCAAGTTCTGCGACAGTTACTAGAATATTATCAAACTACTCGAACATACAGATCATTCTCTGGAATGGGGGTCAACAGGGGCATCCAGATCTGATAAATATCATTTACTGTGCATGTGATCTCAATTCCTTCAGCCAGCTTGTTGGCAGGGGGCCTATTTCTTTCATTGCCCATATTCCCAGCATCCTTCCAAAGCCTTGTGATCATTGTTTGGAGCTTTACTATATTCTCAGTTTTTTCAGCTCACCTGGCCACTTTTCAATTGCTGTTACAGAGACACTGGTTTTTGAAGCTTTACAGCCGTTTGCATATGTTCGTGAAAACACGTTTTTTTTTTTCGCGCTGTCACGTGCCCGATGGAGGCTGGAGTAGAGCCATCCTATGGGCTGGTTTACCTTGACTTTTGATATGGGAGTGCCCCAAATGGCTCCGGAGAGCAACGGGATGAGCAGGGATGATAAATGATGTGATCCGGACAATGCCGATACTTCGGCATTCCACTGCACTCGTGCCGTCTGCAGATTTCATGGGTACGAATGCAATGCAGGGTCTCTCAAGCAGATACATTACTCATATGATTACTCCGCAATGCCTGATTCAAACTCCGGTAGACACGTGACAGCGCGAAAAAAAAACGCATTTTCACGAACATATGCAAATGGCTGTAACACACTTCAAGTACTTTGATGACACAGATCTTAAATGTATGCTCTTCAATTACTGGTATATTGCAACTCATATGAATTCTCCAGGCAGATTCTATAATGCTTTGACATGCTATTATCGGGGGAAACGTGATATCTCCACTGCAAACAAGTTTTGTGAAACTGCCATATCCTTAGCACTTTCAACTCAGAACACTAAGATGCAATGCTTAGCATTTACCAACCTTACAAGGATTAACTGGCACTATGGTGATTACTCAACAGCCCAGCTGCATGCAAATGAAGCCCAGAGGTTGGCAAGAATTTCTGGAGATTTATTCAGCGAAGCACAGGCACTACGCATTGCAAGTATGTGTTGCAATTCATTAGGCAACTACAAGCAAAGTATCTTTCTCTGCAGTAGAGCAAGAGATTTATTAGCTCTTTGTGGCCTGTCCAATGGTCAATTAGACCACAGTATCATGACCACTCAGGCAGAGACCCACAAGCTCAAATCAGAATATGTTGCAGCTCGTAGCATCCATTTCATGATTCCTCAAGAAACCTCTGTGGACCAGGATTCTTATACCTATGGCATTGCTTTGCTCAATGTTGCTGAAATTGATGTGTTGATTGGTGCTCCAACAGAGGATGTCCAAGGGGTCTATGTAAAAGCCAGAGAAATATTCAGCACTCGCAACCTTGTGACAGAAGTTATGATGTGTGATGTTATTCTTGCAGATCTCTATTTGAGAGAAGGAAATCTATTGGAAGCAAAGGTTCTCTTTGAGAACTGCCTCAAATCATCCTTTAAACACCCTCAAATCATGTCCTACTGTCTTGAGCGACTTGGTAATGCCAGTTGCTGGGGCTTTTCCAATTGGATGTCTGGCTGGACAACAGTGTTCTTTGTGCATTCTGTCAGGCAAAAGGAGAAGCTTGGAATTTACAAAGCTCTTGAACTCTTTGGAGATGTCTTCCTTGCTCAGGGTGATGAGCATACAGCTACCAGCTTGTTCACAGTTGCCTTGGATGGATTTACCAAAATGGATGTGCATCGCAGCAGAGCAGATTGTATGCTTCGACTCGGAGATATTTCCAAAGGGCACGGTGACCTACTGAAGGCAGTAGAACTTTGGACAACTGCTAGGCCACTATTTGATCAGTCCTCACAGGCCAAACAAGTTGAAAATATTGATCAAAGGCTAGCTGGTGTTGGTGAAGATGTATTAGAGCAACACCGGAAGAGCTTGGCTCATCTTGCAGAGCTCAATGCACCTTCGGGGACTGATCTTTCTGATATTGAAGACATGGAAGGGTTGGATTTGGAGGATGAAACCACACTTGATCCAGTTACCCTCTGATTTTTCATGGGTAGTATTGGTTTGTTAGGACACTGTATATATTTATGTGTGCCTGGGGATCACATCATTATGTTATCCTACTTTATTTATTGTGCACTTGTTGGACCAGCCTCTTGACTATTTAGTATTGCTTGCATTGTCAATCAATTCTCTTGGTTTGCCCGGAGATGATCTAAACAGTGTATATATTTAGGGTGCTCAGAGTTGGTCTGAAATCAGAGACATTAGGGTAAGCATGACTCTGAGTTTGCAACAGTGAGTGGGTTTTGTACCCTAGTAGGATGGTTGCCCATTCAAATCTTTTCCCTATAAAATCAATCTTTCAGACAGTTAGCATTTGCGCAACATAATATGAATATTTCTGGTTGCATACCTAGTCAAGTTTCTCATCTGTTCTGTTAGTTTTAACAGTGTGTATGAAGATTCGATCTCAAGTCAAGTTCAAGTTGAATAAGATTATATGCCAGGTTTAAATTTGAACCTCACAAAACGCGCTCTGAGTCACATTTACAAGCTGCATGTCCAACTCACCCTGCATGTTACATGTGCTCCTCGGAACTGGGCCCAGATTCAAATCTTCAACTGAGATGCAGTCTTCTGATGCCTTACAGTGTCTTCACTGAAGTTGGCCTCGATGTTCTCCCTGAAATTAGGATATATCCCTGGACTTGGTCCTGGCAATTGCCATAGAGGAGTCAAGTGCTTGCCCACAGCCAAGACAGCTCAGACAGGGCTATTTCGGGACTTTAGCTTGAAGAAAGATTATTGCCTGTTGGACTTGGTTTACTCTGAACAATCTCTTGCGTGAATATATTCCTCTGGTGGGTGTACCAACGGGATTTTCTCATATATATATAATTATGCCATATTACGTATTTCAACTTTGACCCATGGCCGCACTTCGCAGCAGAGGGTAGCACCTGATTTTCGTAGGTGCAACTGTTGTGTTTCGAAGTGTACACCAAATCCTCAAGGCGATAGAACTTTCTTACATATATATAATTATGCTAGATGGCATGTTTTAACCTACACCCATGGCCGCAACCTCAGCAGAGGGCAACACTTGATTTTTGGATCATTCCAGCGCATACGAGCTGTCCTGTTTCAGAGCGAAATTTTTATCCTGTTGGATTGAGCACCAGTAAACAAATATGCCCAATTTCTCGAAATCACCGGGGTATCTGAACGGTGCAATAGCCTTGCAAAGACTGTCTGAGATATCTTCCTTCGCATGGGTGTAGTGTGAAAATCCATTCAATGTTTGTATCAAGCTCAAGGAGTGTAGGAAATTTTAACATGGAGTTGTGGCTTCACTTTTATGTAAAGCTGCTTGAAACAGTGATGACTGAGTCCATGTAGATTTTTTGGGAGTGGGATCAACATTCCTCTGGGTCCTGACCACCACTTGAACTGTGCTCTTTTATAATCCATGTTGAAGTTTATTTTTATCTGTGCCAAAAGGTTTTGCAGACCATTTGTGACTGTGGTCGTTGAATACCATTCAATACCTATGCACCATGCTTTTGACTGAAATATTGTTTGACTTCAACATCTCCCGAGTCAAAAGCACAATCTCTGGACCATATCTAACAGAGAGTAGCACTGACACTGGGGAAATCCGAAAGAAGATATTTGATGAGCCCTAGATGAGAGCATTCAAATGGTGCCGGTTTCATGAGATTTGGAGCAGGGGTTGTTGAGATATGGCCCGCCGAAGTTTTGCTGGCAAAATGCGCAAAAAGTCACACAAAGTCACATCCGCCAACTATTCTGAAAACGGCAATAAACATTTCAGCATCACTAACAATAGATACCTGAGATACATAGGTGAAATTGTGACCTGCAGTACCAGTGTAAAGCGACAAGTGAACCAACGGGTCATTTCGGATATCATTTCCGATGGTCCGAACCTTTCGGATCTTCACACGTCATTTGTTTCTCTCAACCAACTCTCAACTCGTCAACACAGCGCACACACACCGACAGGGAAGCAAGAAGTCAAGGAGACAAGACACATAGGACTCTTGGACCGAGAAGTCAAGGAGAGCGGCATCACTCGGAGATACTGGGTCCATCGTGCAGCTCGCATCGTCGACGCGCACATAGACCTTGAAGACTCGGAGGAGTGGTCGGGAGCGGGCCTCAGTACATACCCCTCGTTCGTGCGGATGCAGGGGCCTCCGCTGGTGAGGCGCGTTGTGCGGGGATATTGGCGATGGGGTAGTTCCGTGAGTATTTCTTTGTCCTTGAAACTCTTCTTTCAGCTGAAATTGCATTGATGAACCTATTTTACTTGTCATACAGTATAGCACATCCTCGCTAGTGACCACCTCGCTAAGGCACACACACGCGGCCGCTTTTTCGCCAGCTTGAGACGCGCATGGATGAATTTGCGGCTGCGATAGACTAGTTTAAATAAGTACGTGCTCGTCTTCCTCTCTCTTTACATTTCACTGGTGTCTGTCCCACCATCTCATTCCGTACAATCCCCTGGCCGATGCCCGCTTTCCCCCAACACGTCCTGGACCAAATTTCCTCCGGGTTTCTTATCCACGTCCCAGTGGTCCGGATGCCGGGCTTCACCCGCTGGGCACGCACCCGTGGTACGATATCCATGTCAGCGCCTGCGGATGAGAAGACGTGCACCTATTCTCTTTCGTGACTCCTGTATTTCCATGACTCTCATAGGACCTCATATTCTTCTGCCCCACTCAAATTTTATTTTCTGCCTTGTGCGTATGATATATCTTCCCTTTGTCGTGATTACGATGCGAAGCTGCGTGTCGTTGTGTTCATCGGCTCTTTTGGTCAATTTTGGATTTGATCTTCCACTGGCGGTGGCGACGAGTGCGGCCCGCCGTCGCTTTGTGATGAACTTTCGATGCGCCTAGGGCTGTGCATGCACGAGTCAGCACTGGCGGGTGCGGAAGAGCAGGGAGGCATCTGCCGCTGCGTTGTACGCAACCTCTCACGACGTGCCTTCGCCTTCGGCGTTCACCGCAGCCAACCCATCTGCATCCAATGTGCATTTGTTCTGGGCTCATGCTTCCGTTCCGGGTCTTGATTCTGCGGATACAGCGCAGCAGTGCGCTGCGTGCGCGTCAGTTACTCACGCCAAAAAAAATTGTCCTCGCACTCCAAGCGGCGAACTCGCACCTGGCTTGTTTTCATTTCATTTATTTTGCGATCATCTGCACTTCATAGTGCTCCAATTATCCTATCTAGGCACGCAAGAGGGACGAAAATGTAGCCCGACAGCAGATGCACTCTGATGCCTCTTGCCTTGCCCCTCGCCGAGGCCTTGTGTGTGTTGCAGTGGCAGTCGCACGATGTGGGGCACCGGCCGATGATTCTCCTCGGTAACCTTCGGGGACGCTGCACCAATTTTTCTTCGTATTTTATTCTGGCTAGGTGCGTTCACGGAGGGATCTTTCTATTTTATATTTCATTCCATTCCCCGCCCTCTCCTGCCTTCCTTGATGCACCTCTGTCAGTGAGTTTCGTGATACTTGAAGTGTACATTTCAAGTGCAATCCAGAGGTTTACCGAGGCATTGAGGTGGAATCTCTATGCGGACTCATCGCGGAGAGTATTTTTAAATGGCACAGAAAAATCCAACATGGACTTATCTCATCAAGATCAGCCACAAATATTCAGGATGTTGTCTCTAAATTCAGTTTAGGATGGGATTTGCTCGTCCTAAGTATTGGTTCAGACTCAAACCCCAAACAGAGGATTGAATTATGTACTTTCGCTACGCTGCTCCGCAGGTTTAAACTGGCCGCTGACAAGGCCGCTGATCTTGAAATTTCGCCAAATCCATCGTCATTGACACGGAGCAGAGGACTATTCTAAACTCCAAACAATTTTGGCTCTCTCCATGTTCGGCTTTCCACCCTTGAAAGCGGCGCCGTGAGCGAAGGACCTAGAAGAGGGAGATAATAAATCGCGACTGGCAGCGAGCATGAGAATCAGAGTCGAAGCTAAGTAGGTGGGAAGTGGTCAAGAGACACCACGAATTAAAGCACTGTGAATACGCTGGAAACATAATTCTGTGGCTTCCAGACACGCAGGAAGGTTTCTGGATTTTTTTTCAGGAGCGCGGACCTTGACCGGACCGAAACGGGTGTCGGATACCGTTCAAGTTGCCGGTGATCCGATACTTTTTAGACCCAAACCAACGCACGGCGCACGCTCCATTTCCGCCTAGGAGGAATACAAGCACGCATATATCTAGATGGAGCGGGGCTTGCCGTCGTCGATGCTCAGCGCTCCGCGCTAATGCCGGCCATCTCGGGCTCAATCTTCCGCAGAACGCTATGAGAGGAACAGCGGGCCAGGAGTACAAGGCGGGCACTTAGTCTGATTCGCAAGTGGTGTCGATGGTGCAGGTGTGTTTCTATGCTGTTCACCCTCTCATATTTCCTTTTACTCTCTATCCTTTCTTTTACCCGAGAAACTCAATTTTTTTGGGACTCTTCCGTGCAGTATAATCTTTTGGTGGCGAGTACCTCGCTACGTCGCATAAACGGTCACCTTCCCGCGCATGGATGAGTTTGTGGGTACTCAATAAGGTGTGTATCTTCTGCTCCTTTCCTCCCCACATCCACTCCCACTTCATTTATCTTCCCTCTCCTGTTCTTGCCCTTGGACATTTATTCTGTCTTTCTACTGGAAATCGAATGCCACACGTCGTATTTCGATTTGGGCTCGAAGGCGCAGCTATGTCGACGCACGGGGTCCGGAAACTGCGTGCGTGGTACGCGGCTCCGAGTCGGGGTGTTACGGGCGCGTTGGTGTGCGGGTCTCGTACCTGGGCAGTCTGCACGAAGAGACCTGCCCGACCCCTCGATTTTCTTTTTCTTTCGTGACTCCTCCATGTCTATGCCCCTCATTGGACCAGATTTTCTTTGGCTTCCGCTCAATCTTCACTTCATTTTCTGCGCGCCACGGGTTTCGCTGCGCGACTCCTTTACTTCATCCTCTTTCACTTGATTTCACTTGTGTGCTACCCCAACTGCCCGCCCATGTGTTCATATCCACGTTCCTCGCGATCCATTTCCCTTCCACTTGGCCTTGGTACCATTCCGCTCGCGGTGGCGACGTTATGTTATCCGCCGCCGTTGGGGTGATCATACATCTTATGCATCCTCGGCGGTACCTGTGATGGTTGCGCCTGAACGGGGTGGCTCGTGAGAGGGAAGAGGGAGGGGAGGAGCGCGAGGCGAGTTGGGCCCCGACACTGCTCGTCTGCTTTCTCATGGCGCCATGGTCCAGAGGCATCCGAGTCTGCCCGCAGCGACTCGTTTGTCTATGCTCTTCTTGTGCCCGCTCCGAGTGCTCTTGGTCGCTGCTGCCCAGATCCAGTAGCGGCGTGGAGCGCGTGCGTGCGCGGTAGTGTCCTCGAGTCGTCTCGTGTTTCCTCGGTCTAATCTCTTTGTGATCTTCCATTTATTCTTCCCCTTCCCGGCTCTGGTGCTTTGCGTCTGCGGGCATCTGCTCATCGCCACCCACCGGAGTACCTCGTCCTGCTCGCATCTTGCGCATCGGGTCGGGTGCAGAGAATCGTCGGGGACTAGTGCGCTGCGCTGGGTTTTGGTCTTCACTCGAGCTCTCGAGCTAGCGGATCTCTTTCTATATTTCATGCAATTTTATATTGCATTTCCTTCTTTCATTCTATACTCTATTCCCGTCCTTTCTCTCTTCCTGCATTCCTCTCTACTCCCACCACGCCCTCCCTCGAGTATCTCTGCCAGAGTCGAAGCCGGCACTGATTCTCGCTTCGTTATAGCTCTACGAGTCACGCCTGTCCGCTGCACTCGTCCGCGCCTGCCGTGGGGAAGAACGAGAGAGTCGTGGCCGCGTATCTGCAGTACCTCGACATCGCGGCCGCACGCCACGTCGTGTATCCGAGGGTGGGTGCTGCTGGGGCTGTATGACGAGCGGGGGAGCACGAGCGCCACGGGACGAGTCCTCACACCTCCACGACTGCCCCGCCCGCTGCGACTGCGAAGTGCGGGAGCTCGAGCGCGGCTACCGGGCCCTCGCGTTGGTCCGTAGGGCGCGTCCTCATCCAGACTACGAGCGCGTGGAAGAAGGCGGTTAGGAAAGTGGAGAAGGGAGCGCGAGCGGGGTAAGGGCAAGCGAAGGCAAGCTCTACCTCCCCTCATCCACTCTCCCCCACAGATTCACTTTCTCTGCGCCGCGCGCCCGCCGTGCTGAGGAGACCCTCGACGAGAGCGCAGTATCGCCACACCGCGCCGCACGTGCCGCCTGGTGCCTCGAGGATGGGCGCTGTGCGATGAGCGGGGAGAATGGCGGCGCCGATCGCGAGCGTGCGCACACCCGTGACTGGCCCAACCGCCACGGCTATGAAGTGCGGGACTCGAGCGCGATGGGGAGGTCTTCGCGCTCGGCTTCTTCCACTCGCACTCAGCTCCCGAGTCCCGACTCTACTCACGCTCGGATTCCTACGACCGGATTATGATGACGGGGATCGAGATCGGGATCGGGATTGCGAATAGACGAACCAATGGAGCAGACGACGGGTACGCTCGGGCATGGACGGAAGAGATGGCGAGAAGGAGCGGGAGCGGGGTAAGGGCAAGCGACGGCGGGCCGAGCACGACATGAGGGAGGAGGGGCCGGGGCGAGGGTGCGGGTGCGGGGGTGCTGGGAAAGGTGCGTTGCCGGTCTTTCTCTGTTCCTTTTTTTTATCTGGTGCGGCGGGGGAGCGTTGCATGTGGGGGAAGTGGCGGCCATTGTAGCGCGAAGATGGAGGGATGAGGATGCTGCTCACGCAAGGCGCGTGAGTCTGCTTTGCGCATCCTGGTAGTGTCGCCCACCGCGCGTCTTAATGATGTCGTCGAGCTTGAGCCGGTTAACTTTTCCCTACTACCTAAAGGTCGGTTAATAATAATAAAGCTTCCGCCCCTGGGACCATTTTGAAGCAGTTGCTGGTCGCGCGGCTTGACACGCACCTTGAACTTTTTTTTTTTGCATGGGAACAGCTCTCGCCTATGTCTTAGACTCGCCTGTGTCTCAGTGAGTGACGCGACGTCTCCATCGTGCGGCACAGTGGCGTATGCGGACTGCACGAGGCGCGCGCCTCCTTGGCTCCGGTGCTCTCGCCGCTTGAGCTTGAGCGTGCGGCGGGCGGAGTGCAGGGGTGCGGGTACGTTGCCCATGGATTCCGGAACTCCAGCGCGGGTATAGCGCCGTTGTGCAAGGGAGTGTGCATTGTGAATTTTCTTGTGCGTGCCTCGAGCAGGTGCCGAGATGGTGCTGGTACGGGGTGCTGGATGCACGAGCGGCCGGCTTGACGGCAGAGCTTCGTACTCCTTGAGATGCCGATGTTCCCTGTCGACTATTTCCGCTGGAATAACTCGTTTATGCTTAACTGATTATTTTGTCTCATGTATAGAGAGCTCACCCTTCGTCACCCCCCGGACTTCTGCCTAGCTTCAGCCGCCTCTCGGCCGAATTCAGCTTCCAGCCATCACCGGGCAGATCGTAAATCCAGACGCAACACCGCAGTCGATGACATGGATACTTGAATACTAATCGAGATATTATAAGAGGTAACCTGATTGTAATTTCAAGTCTGCAAATGGGGAACGTAGGACCCAGCGGCCGTTTCAGTGGGCCGCGGGTGGGTTTTCTTTAGCTCTTCTTTCGTTGGTCTATTATGTATGCTGCTTTCGCCGTCGATGAGAGGGAGAAATCTGGAGAATGATGGGGGAGGGGGTGAGAAGGGTGATAAACGTGGATTCGCGACTTGATTGGAGGGAGAGAGATGGTTCTGTCTCCATGTCGACTTGACTCATCTTTTAGATTTCTTTGCATCTCATCTCGGGTCAAGTACAGTTATCAAAAACTGAAACACTTTCACTTTGTAGTAGGACCCCCAAATTCTCAAGTCTTCATCGTGTTGCGGTGTCATCTTCGCCGATCATGTTTCACATGGAGGGCGGGTGCGTTGCTGCGGTAGGTACGATGGCAAGATGTATGTGCTGTGAGTGCAGATGCCCAAAATCAGCAACGGAAGCAAGGCAGGGTTGATTCGGGTCCTACATCATATACACATTCGTACTTAGTGTGTAAGATAACATTTTTCAAGCACGATAACTTCTACGTGGAATGCTGTTTCAGTCCAACATTTGTTGCAGATATCGATCACAGATTCGAAGTTGGGGAATATCGCTCTTGTGTATGCTGCTTTTATACTGACCTCTATTGGTGAACAGCTTACAACGGCTAGGGCTTGAAACCATCTGTTGGTAGTGGGTTGGGTGACAACTTGAAACAGGTGAGGTTGCTGTATTCATCAGTACACCTAAAAATGGATGATAGAAGTATTGCCATCAGGACTTTTTAAGCAGAGTGGTGCAGGTGTTTTCCAGTAACAAATGTCTAACCAGTCAATAGCTGCCATAATGGTATGCAGCAAATAACTGTTCATTGGATTGTGTATCCTATATTAGCTTCTTTCAATGGAGTGGGAGAGATATCTGAAAATATGTACTTGGCATCGCATCTTTGACCCTGTGCGGGAGATGAACAGTAGCCAATGGCAATGAAAATTCCCAGGGGTACATGGTATAACATACTGACATCTCAACCCATGATCACCACTAAGATGCCCCCCCAACCCAGTGTCACTCAAATCCAACTGAACAACATTACAACATGTTTGACTATTACTGCAAATACTCTGCATGTTCTTGCCAGTAGCCTCAAGGCCCTTTCTTGGAGGCCATTTCTAAACAACTCAGTCTCTCTTGGAACATATCCAGGTGAATTTCCACTAATCTGCCACAAGCACCAATCTCAGCCAGTTCTTCCAGACTGTGAGACAAAACAAGAATGACTGTACAGAGCTGCTGGAGCAAACTTACCAGTTGCTCAATGCAATTATGATGGTTCACATCAAGTCAGACACAGGGAGAATTGCACCAAGTGTGTTAATCATATCGGAAAATTCACAGAGTATGTCACTTTCTTACGGCTAAAATATCCCTATGACTGTTGTTATCATTAGGACCCTACACAAAATTCATACATTGTTGAAGCCCACAGGGTGGCAGCAAAGTCAAGAATTTTTCTGTCAGGGTGAGATGAGCAAACTGCTCACTGAATGCAAAGCAGGATTGCGACAGGATTGATATATTTGAGGTGGGCCATCTACTTGACATTTCAACAATCATTGAAGGATGAATACATAGGTTGACACACTCAATATCATGAATGATATAACCAAGATGCAGGAGGATGCAGAGAACAGACACCAAGAAGTGCTTGATATGATTGAAGCTCTCTCTGACCAACAAGTTCAGAGGAGCATCCTCTGTAGGCCATTCCAATCATCTTCCAAAATCAAGTAATGACTTTTGCCCAGATAAGCAGAGTTTATTCGGGCTCTCACAACAGGTCAGTGTCACTGGACTATCAATACATGATTTGCATATTGAATAGCTCAAAGCTCTACCTCAATCTCCATGCTACCATCTGAGCCAAAGATATTCCATGGCCGAGAGTCAGAACTATCAGACATTCTTTGTCTTTTTGGTCAAGGATCACCCAGGATTGCAATTTTGGGTGGAGGTGGAATGGGAAAGACAAGTTTGGCAAGAGCAGTTATTCATCATTCAAAAATTGCTGGCAGATATGAGCAGCAGCGTTTTTTTGTTGCTTGTGACTCAGCAGCCACTCAAGTGGAGCTTGCTGGTCTCATTGGAACCCATCTTGGACTGAAGCCTGGGAAAGACCTGACTCATCCAGTCATTCAGCACTTCACAAACAACTCCCATAGTCTCTTGATTCTGGATAACCTCGAGACACTGTGGGAGCCAACAGAGTCACGGGCCAATATTGAGGAATTTCTGTCACTGCTCACAGGTGTGGAGCATCTTGCATTGGTGGTATGTTGCATGTTTTACTTCCATGCTTGAAACTCATAACAGTCAGATTACAATGCGAGGAGCAGAAAGGCCAGCTAAAGTGGCCTGGACTCATCCATTTCTGCAGCCCTTGAAGCCATTGGAACAAGATGCAGCATGGAAAACCTTTATTGATATTGCAGATAACACACATGATCCCGAAGAGGTCGACAAGATCCTTGCCCTGACTGACAACATGCCACTTGCAATCAATCTTTTAGCTCATTTAGTTGACTCTGAAGGTTGTTCTAATGTCTTATCTGGCTGGGACAAGGAGAAAACATCTCTGATCTCAGATGGACATGACAAAAGATCGAACTTGGATTTATCCATTTCACTGTCACTGTCAAGTACCAGACTCAACTCCTTTCCACATTCAAAAGAGCTTCTCAGCCTCCTGTCAATACTCCCTGATGGGCTGTCGGATGCTGAGCTGGTGCAGGCTAAGCTGCCAATAGATAATATCCGTGGCTGCAAGGCAGCATTGATCCGAACCACCTTGGCATACAGTGATGAACACAAACGAATAAAAGTACTGGTGCCTATCCGGGAATATATGCAGAAGATTAAGCCACCTGGAAATCACCTTGTTTGGCCTCTTCTCAAACATTTCAAAGAGCTTCTTGAGCTATTTATGGAATACCGTGGCACTCAGTCAAGTTCTGCCACAGTTGCTAGAATATCATCAAACTACTTGAACATACAGAACATTCTTTGGAATGGGGCTCAGCAGGGCCATCCAGACCTAGTAAATACTATTTACTGTGCATGTGATCTCAATTTCTTCAGCCGGCTCATTGGCCAGGGGCCTATTTCTTTCACTGCCCAGATTCCCAGCATCCTTCCACAGCCTCATGACCACCGCTTGGAGGCCTATTATATTCTCAGTTTGTTCAACTCATTCCACCACGATTTAATTTCCAATGCAGAGACACTGGCTTTTGAAGCTTTGGAACACTTCAAGCACTTTGATGACCTAGATCTTAAATGTATGCTCTCCCATTATTAATGTATTGCAACTCATATGAATTCATCCAGGCAGATTGTATAATGTGTTGGCTGAGTATTATCGGCAAAACTTTGATATCTCCACTGCAAAGAAATTTTGTGAAACTTCCATATCCTTAGCACTTGCAACTGGGAACACCAAAATGCAATCCCAAGCATTGATACACCTTGGATGGATCAACTGGCACCATGGTGATTACTTCACTGCCAAGGTGCATGCAAATGAGGCCCAGAGGTTGGCAAGGATCTCTGCAGATTTATACAGAGAAGCACAGGCACTATACATTGCGGGTGTTTGCTACCATTCATTGGGCAACTACAAGCAGAGCATCTCTCTTTGCAGTAGAGCCAGAGACCTCTTAGCTCTTTGTGGCATGTCCAGTGGGGAATCAGACTACAGTATCATGACCACTCAGGCAGAGATCCACAGACTCAAATCTGAATATGTTGCAGCTCATACCATCCATTCTAGGATTCTTCAAGAAACTGCTGTAGACCAGAACTTATATGCTTATGGCCTTGCTTTACTCAATGTTGCTGAAATTGATGTGTCAATTGGTGCTCTAAAGGAGGATGTCCAAGGTGTCTATGAGAAAGCCAGAGAAATATTCAGCACTTACAACTGTCTGACAGAAGTAGCAATGTGTGATGTGATTCTTGCAGATCTCTATTTGCGAGAAGGAAATCTACTTGAAGCAAAGACTCTCTTTAGAAGGTGCCTCAAATCATCCTTCAGACATCCTGAGATCATGTCCTACAGTCTTGAGCGACTTGGTGATGTGAGTCGCTGGGATGCCCCCAATTGGATGTCTGGCTGGACAACAGTGTTTCTTGTGCATTCTGTCCAGCGAAGAGAGAAGCTGGGAATCCACAAGGCTCTTCAATTCCTGGGAGATGCCTTCCTTGCTCAGGATGATGAGCATACAGCTATTAATTTGTTCACAGTCGCCTTGGAGGGATTTACATATATGGATGTACATCGCAGCAGAGCAGAATGCATGCTCCAACTTGGAGATATTTCCAAAGGGCATGGTGACCTACTGAAGGCAGTAGAAATTTGGACAACTGCAAGGCCACTGTTTGAAACATCCTTGCAGGCCAAACAAGTTGAAAAAATTGATCACAGGCTAGCTGGTGTTGATGAAGATGTGTTGAAGAAACACAGGACAAACTTAGCTCATCTTGCAGAGCTCGCTGCACCTTCGGGGACTGTGGATGAGATCAATGATTTTTCAGATATTGAAGACATGGAAGGGCTGGACTTGGAGGATGAAACTACACTTGATCCAGTTGCACTCTAATTTTTTATGGGTGGTATTGGTTTGTTAGGTCACAATCTGAGCTGTGTATATATTTATGTGTGCCCGGAGTTGGTCTAAGATCACATCATTATGTTACCTTACTTTATTTATTGTGCACTTGTTTGACCAGCCTCTTGGCTATTTAGTATTGCTTGCACTGTCAATCAATTCTCTTGGTTTGCCTGGAGATGATCTAAGCAGTGTATACATTTAGTGTGCTCAAATTTGGTCTGAAATCAGAGACATTAGGGTAAGCATGACTCTGAGTTTGCAACAGTGAGTGGGTTTTGTACCCATAGACAATAGACAATGCATGGCTGGTGTCCTAGGAGGATGGTTGCCCATACAAATCTTCCCTATAAGCTCAATCTTTCAGACAGCTAGTACTTTTAGCATTTGCGCAACATAATATGAATATTTCTGGTTACATACCTAGTCAAGTTTGGTTGTGTGTGGTACTGAAAAATGACATCGGCAGCGCAGCTTGAACGAATGACCTCTGGGAACTCACAAACTTTTTTTTTTTTCAGAATGACATTAGTTTTGAAAATTGCAATAAGTCAAGTTCAAGTTGAATAAGATTATATGCCAAGTTCAAATTTGAACCTCACAAAAAGTGCTCTGAGTCACATTTACAAGCTGCATGTCCGACTCACCCTGCATGTTGCATGTACTCATAGGAACTGGGCCAAGAAGGCCAAAGATTCAAAATCCTCAACTGGGATACAGCCACAATGTCCTACTTCGGCATTGAATTTAACCTCGCGCTTCTCGCTGGAATTAGACCCTATATATCCCCGGACCTGGTGTCAGCGAAGTCAGGACCGATGCTTGTCTGTTGCAATAGAGGAGTCAAATGCTTTCCCGCTGCCAAGGCAGTTCAGCTAGGGCTATTTCAGGACTTTAGCTTGAAAAATATTATTGCTTACTGAGCTCGATTTGCTGAACAATCTTTGTATGAAGATATTCCTCTGGTGAGTGAACCAACGAGGTTTAAAGTCCTGTCTCTGTAGACCTTTCTCATACATATATAGTTATACCATATTACGTGTTTCAACCCGACCCATGGCCGCAACTCCCAGCAGTAGGTAACAGTTGATTTTTGGGCCATGCGAGTGCATCTGAGGAGGCGCAGCTACCGTGATTCGAAGTGTAATACACCAGTCCTGGATCCTCAAGGTTATTTTCATCCATTGAATTGAGCACGGGAGGTAAAAGAAACATGTCCAACATCTCGAAATTGGGTGATCTAGGCATGCACATTATTAACACGGCCATTGGATTAAGCAGCCCAACAGCCTTTCAAGGATCATCTGAAGTATCTTTTTTTCGCATGGGTGTAGTGCAAAAATCAATGCAATATTAGCCCGAGGAGTATAGGAAATTTCAACATGGAGTTGTGGCTTCCATTTTATGTAAAGCTGCTTGAAACAGCATGGATATGCGATGACCGAGTCCATGTGGATTTTTCGGGAGTGGGATCGACATTCCTCTCAGTCCTGCTACAACTTGTACTAGTAACTGTGCCCTTTGATAACCAACCTTCAAGTTTGTTTTTGTCTGTGCCAAAATATTCTGCAGACCATTTGTTGGTTGTTGCATAACTGTGTCAGCACCGTGCTTATGAGCAAAATATTGGTCGAATTCAACATCTCCCGAGTCAAAGGCACAATCTCTGGACTATATCTCACAGAGAGTAACACTAACACTGGGGAAAAGATGAAATTTCACAACACTTTCGAGCCATTCAGATATTTCAGCATCACTAAAAATAGGCCTGAGATACATGGGTGAAATTGTGACCTGCAGTCAACCTGCAGTGCCCAGTGTAAACCAAAGTGAACCGACGGGTCATTTCGGATACCACTTCTGATGTTCCGAAACGGGACGATCAAAGTTCACACATTTCTTTCTCTTAACCAACTCTCAACTTGTTGGCGCACACACCGACAGAGGAGGCAAACAGTCAAGGAGACAAGGATACATAGGACTCCTGGACCGAGAACCCAAGGAGATGATGCTGCAATGTCATTGTTGATGTGTAGCGATAAGCAATGCGGTTCAGCAGGTGCGTACATCCGTACCATGAAATATTGTACTCAAACTGACACAGATACTTTTTGCAGGGCTCGTATTCTGTCAGTTCTCAGCCAACTCAAAATCTATCAACACTTGAAGGCGAGATGTGCACACTCGGGAGCAGGCCTCTGCACACACACACACACCCCTTTGTTCGCGTGGATGCAGGGCGTTGCGATGCAGTGTAGTTGCGTGATTATTTCTTTTTCCCTCAAAACCTTCTCTCACCTGAATTTGCATTAATGAACCTATTTTACTTTTCCATGCAGTATAACACATCCTCGCTAATGACCACCTCAATACGGTCCACCCGCGCAACAGCTGTGTCTGGTTTTTCCTACTGGCTTGAGATACGCATTGAAAAATTTGCGGTTGTGATAAACTAGCTTAAATACGTGCATGCTTGCCCTCCATCCTCCCTGTTTATCCTTTCTTTCCCTCTCTTCATATCCTTTCCTCCCGAATTTTCGGGTTTCTTTCTAAATCTCACTTGCTTCTGCCCTGGAGATCGTCGAGTGCAGTGCCTCCTCATCAGACTTTGTGCCAAAAACTTGATCGCACTTGATTTCACTTGATCTGACTTGTTTCGGCCTAAAAAGACCGCAAGTGACAAGGGATCAAGCCAGGTCCAATTTTCTTCAAGTGAAAAACAAACTTTTTCGGGGTGCGGGCTCATTTTTTATCCATTTTGACAACCTAAAGTTTTTCAGATTTTTTGGATCCAAGAGGAAAAGTGCATTCAAGACCAATCAAGTGACAAGAAAAATGTCGAAAGGCTGATGCTTGCGCCGTCTCATCCCGCACAATCCTCTGGCCGATGCCCGTCTTTGTTCCCCACGGGAGTCCTGGACCAAATTTCCTCCGGGTTTCTTCTCATTTTTGTCTCAAGACGTCTGGACGCAGGGCTCACACACTCGTGGTGGGATCCCATGTCTGGGCATGTCGCTGCCTGCAGCTGAGAAAAGTTGTCCTGTGGCACCTATTTATTTCGTGATGCCGCTCTTTCCATGACTCTCAGACGAGCTCATATTCTTCTGCCGACTTGATTTTCCTGCATTTTATTTTGTACCATGCACGTATCTTCCCTTTTTTCTTAATTACTATGCGCAGCTGCGCGTTGTTGTGTTCAGTTTGACAGTTTTTACGGTGGCTTTCCTGGTCCTCGATCTTCCACTGGAAATGACAGCGAGTGTGATAGGTGGGTAATTGATGTGCTTAGGGCAGTGCATGCGCGAGTTAATGCTGGTGGGCGCGAGAGAGGGGACTCGGAGGTGTTGAGGCGGCATCCACCTTCGGGGACGCTGCACCAATTTTTCTTGGGGTTTTATTCCGGCTAGCCGCGTTCGCTGGGGTTCTTTCTATATTCCATCTATCCTCTCCTTCTATTTTATATTCAATTCCCTGCCCTGGCTTAATTCACTTCTGTTAGTGGCTTTCGCGATATTGCTCGAAATATAATTGCGGTATATATTTCAAGTAGTCTTTGAGGTGTCATCTCGATTTGGAGAGTATTTTTCAATGGTGCACAAAAATCCAAAACGCTGTGATGCGGACTGCGGTTTCTTGGCTGTCAGACATATATTATGTCTGTGGGTACAGTACTGCAGAAAAGGTATCGTCCTCTAGGGGGAAATTTGTGTAGCAAGTGTTGGGTGGTTTTTATTCCTCCGAAGTACGATGGGTTAAGTTTTACAAGGGATAGATCTTTAGATGGGTGGGCAGGATCTGTTATTTACAGGCTTTCAGCACGGAGCACTGAGAAGCCTTGGTGCGCTGGGGGATACGGAGTTCGTTCCTTTTCAGCCTTCCGGGGTCTGATAACTCGGTTGCGTATCCTATACAGGCTCCTATCGAGGGAGGACGGAAAGAGTCGCGGATAGAGTCACGTTACTTCCTCCGGGTGTTTGCTCTGTGCAGTGGGTAGGGTTTTCTGAACTGAGGTTTTATTTCTCCATTTTGATCTTCTTCTCTGTTAAATGTGCGGGACCTCGGGGCCTGTTTCGAATGTTGTAGCCTAAACTCCGCTATTCCCTTCATTTGGGACCCCTTTCTTTATGTCTCCGCTTGAACCTCGAGGCGAGATATTCGCTGACGAGGTGACCGTGCTGGTTGGTAGATGGCTATGGGTACTGGATTTCTCCGGATTATCCCAAGTCAAAGACCGTTTGCCTTCCGATACTACTCGGTCGGAACAGTTACACGCTAACAGAAATTCTGTTGCTGGCTGTTTTGATACCACTCCACGTTCGGTACGTGGTGTTTTATCGTTTTCAGGATCTCCTATACGACCTGGTCCTTTTTCTGGTCGGAGTTCCCTACCGGAAGCGACTGATTGGCCACTCCTTGCGCTCTGGGTCTTGCTTTAACCTGTACTTTGTGGTACTTCGGTTTGGTGTCCATCTCGTGTCCGAAGACGGAGGAAGAGTTTCTTTCTCGGCTTGTGAAAGCCTTAGGAATTTAGGTGGGGAATTACAAGATGCCATTCTCGAATAATACACTAGGTTTTTATACTCTTTGCCCAGCCACCGGCACATCGTCCCGACATGCGTTCTTCATTCTAGACACAGCCCTCAGCCCACAAGGTAGCTCCTACCCCCTTTAGGCCTGAAGGAGTCCGCTTTCCTCCTCTCCTTTGCTGGTGAAGCGCCCTTTGACGGAGGTACTCCTATAACGTTGTCGTCAGCCTGGTCAAGCTCCTCTCGTGTCGTAGACCTCGTTTCTCCTTTGTCCTGTTACTTTTCCTCGAGTTGGATAGCTCCTTTCCAGCGCGGAGACCCTTTTTCAGCACCGTTCTTGAGTCGGTCGAATTCTTTCACTGCGGAATTCATCCTCTTGTTGCGTTGATACCGTTCTCGCTCTGTTTCACCCATTCCTTCTTGTCGGATTTCCTTCCCTCGTCATATTGATATCATTCTTGACTTGGTTGGCCTATTCCTCCTGGACGGAGTTTGCCTCCTCGTCATATTGATACCATTCTTGACTTGGTTGGCCTATTCCTCCTGGATGGAGTTCGTCTCCTTGTCATATTGATACCATTCTTGACTTGGTTGTCCTACTCCTCCTGGACGGAGTTCTTCTCCTCATCATATTGATACCATTCTTGACTTGGTTGTCCTACTCCTCCTTGACGGAGTTCGTCTCCTCGTCATATTGATACCATTCTTGACCTGGTTGGCCTATTCCTCCTGGACGGAGTTCGTCTCCTCGTCATATTGATATCATTCTTGCCTTGGCTGTCCTACTCCTCCTTGACGGCCGTTCTTCGAGCTCCATATCCATACCCTACTCGTCCTATAACCAGTTTTTATCACGTTCGGCGCCTGGCTCAGCTTTGCCGGCGAGGCGAAGTGGAGCGAGGTGAGGGGAGTGCGAGGCGGAGGGGAAGCGTGAGGCGGAGGCAGTTCAACAGAGTGGATGAAGGTTTGGACAGAATTTCCAAGCTCAGGTTGAATAAAATTATATGCCATTGAAGTTCACATCATGCTCTGAGTTGCATTGAATTTTGATCTTGACCTTTTCACTGAAATCAGAATGTACTGTATAATTTCATTCAATTTGTCGGTCAAGCATCACAGGGGTACCTGACGGCGACGAACTTTAGTCGATGTCACACGTCACAAGTGTGGTTGATGAATTGGTGCCCAGGTTCGCATTTTTTCCCAAATAGCTGTATACTCGTAGAAAATTCGTTAAAATATCCCTATGATGTGGAGAACTCAAAGGGAGACCACAGGATGTTTTCCCGCGAGTCCATGGTCATAGCCCCGAGTTTCGAGCCAAAATGAACTGTTATGACCAGGCAAATTGTATTTTCGACGGTATGGTGAGGTGAAAGCAAATGAGTTCGGAAATAGCCTTGAAAAATTCCTCAATTTTCTGAATGGCTCCAGAGGAATATCGGGATCTGCCGAAAATTTCGTTTATGTCGCGCTCAAATGGGCTGTTGACGAACTGACGAATTGGCTCAACATGTCACGTACTACACCCCCTGTCGAGTTGTATGAAAATCACAGAAAAAGCGATTTGCAGATGAGCGCCAGAGAATTGAGCGAAATAGTATGCCTGCAGAGTATCAATACCAGTACTTTGAGGGGAAGGTCATGTATTTACTCAGGTGAAGTGCTCGAGCCTGTCCAGAAAGCGCATTGTTCTCGCGGGAGGCGCCATCTCCTTCAATTCAGGTGTCCCGACTCCTGTAATGTTGTTTGCACTTTGAAACGGCTGGCACAGGAAGTGTTTAGAGGAGAAGAGGTCTAGACCCTATAACGGCGCTACTTCGGGGTTCCATGTCATGGACTCGGCCTTGATGTAACAGACCGAGTGCAGGGTTAACTGTGAGGCCAGAGAAGCACGAGAATCAATGGCTACAATGACGCTGCGCGCGAATTGCACGCGAATCAAGAACCTGTCCTCGGAGATTATTTTGGACTCGCTGCCCAAAATAAATTCTGAAATTCTTAAGAGGGAGGAGGGCAACGATGGTGGAAGCAGATCTTTAAAAAAACAAAAACAGGGTAAACTGGAAGATAGAATATAGGTGTTTGCAACCGACATTATCTTCGGGTCGGCGGTCACTTCGAACATCCTGCTCTCAGTAAGGCTCCAACCTTTTGTTTTCCGTGTATGGATCTGGGCACAACAAACGAAAACGGTTAGAAAACATTTTAAAACCATTTGAAACGGTTTATACACGGTAATTTTCAGGGAATCAAAAGTACTGACAGTGCTCAGCCTGTGGGCTGCTAGATAGCCAGGTATTGCTTGGCTTGTGACCTTCTTGGTATTTCAGTTCGATATATTCATGAAATTCTGTTCAAAATAATGGTGCATACCATGGTCCTCAAGTCACCAAGACACTTGTGGCGGGCTGTGAAATTGAATTCGAAAATGACAGCCCTGGATGAAATGGTCTAGCAACACCGATTTCGGGAAGTAATGCTGTTAAGTTGAAGCTAAACGTGCTCGAGAAGGTAAGTAAGCACTGCTCGACACGCCAAGCCTGGAACCACCGGAGGAACTGCCATATTCAGATCATATCCTCTGTTGAGTTTTTATTTTGGGAGGCCAGAGCATGGATCTATGCTGTTGAGAGAGTGTCTCAAGATCACAGAGACAGTCCTAGCCCAAATTCAGCCGGGATTTCAGCGGAATTTTGCTTGGTAAACGCGATTGAGTGCACCAAATTTCCAAACTGTTTAAACCGTGTAGAAAATGTTTACAAACCGTTTGAACCCAGCGGCACAAAAAACGGAAACGGAAACAGTTATAACCATGTATAAACATTTATACACGGAAAAGGTTGGAGCCTTAGCTCTCAGCTAGCCTTGCTCCCGTGTTGATCAGCAGCGTCAATAACTCTGCAACGTGGAATACTGACATATACATATTGTCTGGCACATGGAAGAAGCAAATTGAAATACTACAGTATAGTAGATACTAGTAGTCCCGCATACCTTTCCCTATCACTGTGCAAATGGGGTACGGCGTATTTCGAGCTTGTACTAAGTACTGCTGTCCCTGTGCAGAGTGGGCGACAAATCGAGCCTTTAGTGTCTACGGACAGCTTTGACATCGAACATTACAGTAAAGGAAGTCGCCAAGTGGAGAAGGCGTCGGAATAGAATTATTCCGCCCCAAGCAGAACCAAACAACGCGTCGTGTCGCCTCAACAAAAAATAATGAAAATCTTCGCAGCCCGCTAGCGCGGCAGGGACTGCATTCTTTTTGTATTTAACTGGTGGATTGGATGATTCCGAAAAGTGCAATTAGGGTGACTGACCCAAAATTTGCTATGTCCCAACCCGTATACGGCTGTCTACGGCTACGCCTTAACAATCCCAGGTTGGAGCATACAATTTCTACGACTTCCGAGATTTGAGGCAGCGACCCATGAAGACAAGTCCGGTCGAAAACACGCCCTATATGAAGGAAAGATGCAACACCTCACAATATCGCAAGTTCCTGGTACCGTTTACGGAACCAGGTCTCCAACACGAATAGACAAATCGACTCTGGATCCCGATCATACAATCAAATTCGGAATTTATATATTTAAATAAGTAATTAAAGTTTTCTGGCTGGCGAAATCTGAATTTTTGAACTTCGTTTTGAAGCACAGCTTCTGGAGTTTCTAACACTGTAAATGGAGTTTTCTAGCACTGCCGCTGCGTCGCGGGCATCAAACTCGTTTATTACAGGCTGTCAGCGCCCACCCCTTTGTGTATACTAAGGCCCTCCGGGCACCCCTGGTACCTCTTTCCGGACCAGGTACCCGTATACCAGTTTTTTTTTGCCAATTCTATGATATCATATTCCGAGGAACTTGAAAATGGCTCAAAGATTCCCTCGGTCCCCGCTTGCGCGTGCGCGCAAGCGGTGACCAGCTCACATTGAGCCGGCAGATGCCAGACTTGATTTGGGAATGAATACAGTGTTGAATCTTCATTGTTTGAGTTTCTACTGGAGAGGAAAGTCGCTTTCAGTAGGAATATCTTTTGGATTTAATATTGTCCTTGAATTAATGAACAGCGGGCCATGCTATTATTTGTGTCAGGTACGAGCTAGTCTCATTTACACACGCTACAACAAAATGGTGCTCGTACCTCACATGTTGTACTCTGTTGTAAACCTCGATCGAGCGACTGGTGGCCGACTTATTCCAAATCACAAAACAATTCAGATGCTGGTATGCATTCCAGAAGGGGTTTTTCATGAATGCGAAGTATTCACTAGCATATATTGAGCAAATTCTCCCAGAAAATCGCGACGGCAGAGTTGAAGAACCCCGGTTCGGACTTTGATGGCTCAATGGATGGCAAATCTGGTCTTTTTATTCCGCGAGAATGGAAGTTGAAAATAAAGGGTCTGAAGAGAGATTTGGGGTCTGACCTGGATTTAAATGGCCTTTGTCTCTCGAAGTTTGGGGATGGGAGTCCTTGAAGTTCTAAATAGGCATGCCAATGAGTAAATGAGTTTCTATCTACCATTTGATCGATCGAGGCGCACACCTGCGAGAGTGCCCGAGCGGCTCTGTTTTTGGTCCATAAAAGGATTTATCCTCACTATTTAGTTTTTTATTGTAGGCGATGGGTGGGGCTGAAGACGACACAGCAGGAAGTGCAGTAAGGGAAGAGGGAAGGGTGAGTGACAATGGCCAGTTGCAGGCACCATACATCAGTTTCGGGGGGACAGACAGGAGACAGGGGACTGGGAGAGGTTTTTGAGATATTTATTTATCTATTTAATATCGAGAATCCCACTGATGGCATCGGGCCAGGAGGCTGAGAAAGGGTTTTTTGAGCGTACATTTAATTAATTTTGAGGATTTCGTTGATGCGATCATTGATGGTCGTGATTTGGAGATTTTACAATTCGCGTCTGAGACCTGGGTCCGTTACCGGTACCAGGAATAAATCTCCTATATCGCACTGTGTTCATGCTTTTATCCAGAATAACTGCTCATAGAACAGAGCTCAATGTCCATGGCTCAATGTGAGCTTGGTTGATGCCAGTAAACTGAGTCTGGAGTCTTCATTCTTTGTACATCAAGGGATAATATTTTCTGTGTCCATCAACTCCGACATCCATGGCTCAACGTGAACTTGGTTGACCCGAACGCGTCGACCAAGTGAACCTGAGCCGTAGTCTCTGTCTGTTTTGTGAATCTGCCTATGTCTCGATCCTTCTGAATCTAGAGTAAATTGAAAGACCAAAAAGAGTGGCCTGAATTCAAACCCCCGGTATAGCACGAGGTACCAGGGGTGCCCGGAGGGCCTTGGTATTCAAGACATGGCTGCGAAAAGCCATGTGGGCTCGGAATCAGCTCAGGATGAGGAATTAAAAGGGCAAGGGATTAACAGACTCCGGTATTTAATTTGTCAGCATTACAATTTAACAGAATGGACCAGAGAGTCGGAGGCCATATTCGTTGGTCGAGAAAGCGAATTTTATTTATGCCTTCGTAAATGTGTCATACAATCGAGACCCGGGTGTGTTCGGATTCGATCCAGGCCGACTGCTACGTATGAGGCCAATATGCTCAACGTGATTCTCACGAGGCGGCGCCGTACCTCCCATCGATGGTCAGGACAACAATCGAGACATGGACAGATTGATGCGAGGACGCCGATGTTGGACAAAATCAAACGGGTATCTAATTGTCGGTTGACGGTGGTATGTTAGGTACAGTGGTATAGAAGATGTATGTACAGAACCTTTGTCATTCCAGATACCCCGGGGGCGCCTCGTCCGACAAGCCCAACGCCCACTGACTCTGTAGCTGGCCCTCCAGCGCCCGGATGCGCTCCTGCAGCGCCTCGTTCTGACGCCGCGCCTGCTGCAGATCGACCTCACTCCCCGCGCCCGAGCGATCCCCATCAAAACCGCTCCCCGACACAGACCCAGACCCGGAGCGCATAGACGACGCAGGCCCCACAATGCCCTGCATCGCATTCAACTGCATCTGCGCCTCACGCATCTGGTTCGTAATGTACTCCTGCCGCACCTGCGCGGCCTTGGAGCTCGGTGTCGACACGGGTGGGGTGCTCGGGGTGGTGATGAATGGCTGGATCTGCCCCGCCATGCTCTCGTTCGTGGAGCTGTACCCCGTGTGGGAGGTCGAGAGAGGCCCCGAGTGCGGCATGAATACAGGTTCCCGGTCGATGATGGGGCGTGTCTCGAGGTCCATGCGGCGCCGCTGCCGGATTCTCCGGAGGTAAAGGAACCCGAGAAAGAGGAACAGGAGCAGTATAACTATTGTACCAACGGCGATACCAACGATTACGCCAACAGAAAGTGACGACTTCGTAGTGCTGCTTCCATGGTTAGCAGAGAAGAGTGAAAGCCGAAGTGTTCAAGACATACCTGGTGCCGCTGCTAGCAGACGTTTTTGCCGGTACGCTGCTGGTCGGGGAGGCAGGACTGGAGGCGCTACTTTGCGGGTCTGATGGCCCGGTTGCAGAAGCGGATGCCGACGTCGAATTTTGAACAACAAAGGCCGAGGAACGTGCGGAGATGAACAATATATCTGAATTGGGGTCGCTAGACGGAGGATCATCTTTCTCGGGGATAGCTCCTAGGATCTCCCACTGCGCTCTGAAAAATACAATCATTTGGGAGATATATACATATATATATGTCCAGATTGCAGAAGGCAAGCGACGTACCCGTCGTTGATGTTGCCACTGATTTCCATCTCAAGTTTCGTGGGTGTCGTCTGCGGCACCACGTTGGACAACCGATTGACACGGCCGCCAACGGAATCAAGGCGTTCAAAGAAGAAGGTCAAGTCTCCGGGGTCGTCTGCAGCTTCACTCTGGTACGTGATCGTGATGGTGCTGACGGTAATAGGCGCCTCTGGAAAGGTGATAATAAGCGCTCTAGTCAGCGACGATGCAGCAGAACTGGAGGAATTTTTAGATTAGAGCAGGGACATGGGAGCTCTGGTAAGACGCACAGGATCACGAGAAGAGGGGATATGACCCGCATTTCCCAACTGCGCGACCGGGCGCAAAATGTAGAATCTGGAAGGGAAGGGTCAGGAAGGAGGAGGGAGGAAACAGCATGCCAATCGCCCTCAGACATGGGAAAGCGGGATTACGTCAAACGCTCTCAATCTGGTCGCCAGGCACACAGCACTGATGGCTTGGCGGGCGCACTAATTTAACCACCTGTCTTTCTACTGCCGATCCAAGCACCACCCATCGTAATCCGATTTGGGCTCGAAAGCGCAGCTATGTCGACGCACGGGGTCGGGCAACTGCCTGGTTTGCAGCTCCGAGTTGGGGTGTTGCAGGCGCGTTGGTGGTGTGCGGGTCTTGTACCCGGACAGCTTGTGTACGAAGAGCCTTCAATTTTCTTTTTCTTTCGTGCCTCCTCCGTGTCTATGGCCTTCATTGGACCTAATATCTTCTGCTTCCGCTCAATATTCACTTCGTTTTCTACGCGCCACTGGACCTCGCCGCGCGAATGCTTTTCCTTTCACTTGCTTCCCTGCGTGCTATGCACAGCTGTCCGCTGCTTGTGTTAATCTCCACGTTCCTCGCCGCGGTCCATTTCCCTTCCATTTTGGCCTTGATGCTGTTCTATTCCGCTCACTGTGGCGATCCTGTGCTGATGTATGATGATTGTGCCCTGAGCGGTGCATGCGATCATCGCGCCCGAGACGTGGTGGGAAGGAAGAGGGAAGGGGGGAAGAGCACGAGGTGCTGTTTCGTATAGCCTCCTGTGGCATCTTAGTCAAGCCGCATCCGAGTCCGCCCGCAGCGACTCGTTTGTCTATGCTCTCGTTATGCTCTCGCTCCTGCTCTTGGTCGCTGCGGCGCTGCTCACCTGGACGCAGTAGTGGCGCAGAGCGCCTGCGTGCGCATTAGTCCTCGAGTCGTCTCCTGCTTGCTCATTCTAACCTTGCGATCTTTCATTCATTCTTCGCCTTCCCGGCGCTTTGCGTATGCGGTATCTACTCATCGCCAGCCGCTGGAGTAACCTCGTCCTGCTACCCGTCTCCACATGTCTTGCGCATCGGGTTGGGTGGTGCAGGGAATCGTCGCAGACTTAGACTAACACGTTGCGCTGGGTTTGGGTATTCGCTCGAGCTAGCGGATCTCTTTTTATATTTCGTGCAATTATATTGCATTTCCTTCTTTTATTCCATACTCAATTCCCGTCCTCTATTTCCTCCTCCTCTCTCTACCTCTTCCACTCCACGATCCATCCACACTCCCCTGGACTCGCTGACATCCACTTTACAGCTCAACCGCTGCTCTCTGTGTTGGCGCATCCACTGTGCTGAAGATTCTCGACAAGAACACAGTATCGCCATACTGCGCTGCATGGTGCATACCAGGATCGGTGCGCATCATCAAGCCCGTACGACGAGCGGGGGAGCACGAGCGCCACGGGACGAGTCTTCGCGCCACCACGACTGCCTCGCCCACTGCGACTGCGAAGTGCAGGAGCTCGGGTGCGGCTACCGGGACCCTCGCGTTGGTCCGTAGGACGACGGCCATGGACGTCCTCATCCAGACTACGAGCGCGACTCGGAGGAAGAAGGCAGTTAGGAAAGGAAAGAGGGAGCGCGAGCGGGCTAAGGTAATTCCTCCACCCCATTATCCATCCACTCTCCCCTTCGCTGACATCGGTTTTACAGCTCGACCGCTATTCTCTGCACCGCCCGCCCTCCCCACCGTGCTGAGGAGAGGATGGACAGGAAGGAGCGGGGCAAGCGCAAGCGCAAGGCAAGCGACGGCGAGCCGAGCGTGAGGAAGGAGGGGAATATGAGGGCGAGGGTGTGGTGCTTGAAAAGGTGTGTTGGCATGTCTTTCTCTGTTTCTTTTGTTCTCGAAGCGGCGGGGAGAGGCGTGGTGTGCGGGGACGTGCGAGGGACGGGACGTCAACTGAAGCGCGAAGATACAGGGGATGCTGATGCTCTTGCGTCGCATCTTGATGCTTTCGCCCGCCCACGTCTGGGTGATGTCGTCAAGCTTGAGCCCCCCCTGGGACCATTTTGAAGCAGTTGCTGGGTGTACACCTTGACGCCTTGTATTTTTGCATGGGAGCGGCTCGGGAGCTGAGTGGTGCGATGTTTTTTGTGCTTCTCCATCGTGGGGCATAGTGGCGTATGTGGGCTGCGCGACTGCAGCACGAGGTGTGTGCCTCCTTGGCTCGTGCTCGTGCGGCATGCGTGGCTGTGGGTGTGGGTGTACTGGCCATGGAACCTCAGTCGCGGGCACCTCGGAGTAATGCGCGTCCATGCGAAGGGAATATGATTTTTTTCGTGCACGCCTCGAGCAGGCGCCGAGATGGTGCTGGTGCCAGGGGCACGAGCGGCCCGGGCTTGACTGCGCAGTCCTTGAGATGCCGGTGTTTCCTTTGTATTTCTGAAATACCTGGTTTACACTCAACTGCTTTTTTTCTCTTGTGTAGCTCACCCTTCGTCGGCCCCGGACTTCCACCTAACTTCCGCCGCCTTTCAGTCGAATTCAGCTTCCGGCTGTCACTGGGCAAATCGTAGATCTGGAGGCAACACTGCAGTTGACAATATAGATACTTGAATACTAATTGAGATATTATAAGAGGTAATCTGATTGTAATTTTAAGTCTGCAAATGGGGAACGTAGGACCCAGCGGCCGTTTCAGTGAGCCGCGGGTGGGCTTTCTTCTTTAGCTCTTCTTTCGTTGGTCTATTATGTATGCAGCTTTCGCCGTCGATGAGAGGGAGAAATCTGGAGAATGATGGGGGAGGGGTGAGAAGGGTGATAAACATGGATTCGCGACTTGATTGGAGGGAGAGCCTCCATTTCGACTTGACTCATCTTTTAGATTTCTTTGCATCTCATCTCGGGTTAAGTAAGTACAGTTATCAAAAACTGAAACACTTTCTCTTTGTAGTAGGACCCCCAAATTCTTCAAGTCTTCATCGTGTTGCGGTGTCATCTTCGCCGATCATGTTTCACATGGAGGGCGGGTGTGTTGCTGGGGTAGGTGGGAACAGGTACTTATGACAGCAAGGTGTATGTGCTATAGGCACACACGCTGAAAATCAGCAACGGAAGCGAGGCAGGTTAATTCGTGCTACATTTGTACTTATTGTGTAAGATTGCATTTTTTCAAGGCACTATGACTTTTACGTGCAATGCTGTTTCAGCCCAGCATTTGTCAGATATCAATCACAATTTGAAGTTGGGGAATATGGCTAAGTTGTGTATGCCGCTTTTATATTGACCTTTATTGGCGAACAGCTTGCAATGGGCCGCATGGTCAATGGTTGGCATGGCAGCATGCGGCAAATACTAATTATAATCATTCATCAGATTGTGTATCCTATATTAGAAAATATGTACTGAGCATCATATCTTTGACCCTGTGCGGGAGATGAACAGTAGCCAATGGCAATGAGATTTCCAGGGGAAGAAAGTATAACATATGACATCTCCACCCATGACTCACCACTAAAATGCCCCCCAACCCAGTGTCACTCAAATCCGACTGAACAACATTACAACATGACTATTACTGCAAATACTCTGCATGTTCTTGCCAGTAGCCTCAAGGCTCCTTTCTTGGAGGCCATTTCTAATTCAACTCAGTCTCTCTTGGAACATATCCAGGTGAATTTCCACTAAATCTGCCACAAACACCAATCTCAGCCAGTTCTTCTAGACTGTGAGACAAAACAAGAATGACTGTACAGAGCTGCCGGAACAAACTTACCAGTTGCTCAATGCAATTATGATGGTTCACATCAAGTCAGACACAGGTGGAGAATTGCCACCAAGCGTGTTAAATCATATTGGAAAATTCACAGAGTATGTCACTTTCTTATGGCTAAAATATCCCTATGACTTGTTATCATTAGGACCCTACACAAAATTCATACATTTGTTGAAGCCCAGCAGGTTGGCAGCAAAGTCAAGAACTTTTTCCGAAGGGTGAGATGAGCAGACTACTCAATGAATGCAAAGCAGGATTGCGACAAGGATATGATATATTTGAGGTGGGCCATCTACTTGACATTTCAACAACTTATTGAAGGATGAAATACATAGGTTGACACACTCGATATCATGAACGATATAACCAAGATGCAGGAGGATGTGGAGAAAAGACACAAAGAAGTGCTTGATATGATTGAAGCTCTCTCTGACAGGACAAGTTCAGATGGAGCATCCTCTGTATGGCAATTCCAATCATCTTCAAAAATCAAGTAATGACTTTTGTCCAGATAAGCAGGGTTTATTCGGGCACTCACAACAGGTCAGTGTCATAAGGCTGTCAACATCTGATTTGCATATTGAATAACTCAAAGCTCTACCTCAATCTCTATGCTACCATCCAAACCAAAGATATTCCATGGCCGAGCATCAGAAATATCACACATCCTTCATCTTTTCAGTCAAGGATCACCCAGGGTAGCTATTTTAGGTGCAGGTGGGATGGGAAAGACCAGCTTGGCAAGAGCAATTATCCATCATACAGAAATTGCTGGCAGATATGAGCAGCAGCAATTTTTTGTTGCTTGTGACTCAGCAGCAACTCAAGTGGAGCTTGCTGCTCTCATTGGAACCCATCTTGGACTTAAGCCTGGGAAAGACCTGACTCATCCAGTCATTCAGCACTTCACAAACAGCTCCGATAGTCTCTTGATTCTGGATAATCTCGAGACACTGTGGGAGCCAACAGAGTCTCGGACCAATATTGAAGAATTTCTGTCACTGCTCACAGGTGTGGAGCATCTTGCATTGGTGGTATGTTGCATGTTTTACTTTCATGCGTGAAACTCATAACAGTCAGATTACAATGCGAGGAGCAGAAAGGCCAGCTAAAGTAGCCTGGACTCGTCCCTTTCTGCTGCCCTTGAAGCCCTTGGAACATGATGCAGCTCGACAAACATTCATTGACATTGCAGATAACACCCACAATCCCGAAGAGGTCAAAAAGGTCCTTTCCCTGACAGACAACATGCCACTTGCAATCAATCTGTTGGCTCATGTAGTTGACTCTGAAGGTTGCTCTAATGTCTTATCCCGTTGGGAGGAGGAGAAAACCTCTCTGATCTCAGATGGATATGACAGAAGATCTAACTTGGATTTGTCTATTTCACTGTCCTTGTCAAGTCCAAGACTCAATTCTGTTCCTCATTCAAAAGATCTTCTCAGCCTCTTTCAATACTCCCAGATGGACTTTCAGATGCTGAGCTGGTACAAGCCAAGTTTCCAATAGATAATATCCGTGGCTGCAAAGCAGCATTGATTCGAACTACCTTGGCATACAGTGATGAACACAAACACCTAAAAGCACTAGTGCCTATCCGGGAATATATGCAAAAGATTAAGCCACCTGGCTACCACCTTATTCGTCCTCTTCTCAAACATTTCAAAGAGCTTCTTGAGCTATTTATGGAATACTGTGGCACTCAATCAAGTTCTGCGACAGTTACTAGGATATTATCAAACTACTCGAACATACAGAACATTCTCTGGAATGGGGCTGAACAGGGACATGCAGACCTAGTGAACACTATTTACTGTGCCTGTGATCTCAATGAATTCAGCCTCCTCATTGGCCAGGGGCCTATTTCTTTCACTGCCCATATTCCCAGCATCTCTCCACAGCCTCCTGACCATCACTTGGAGGCTTACTATATGCTCAGTTTGGTCAACTCACTTCGTTACTCTTCAACTTCTGTTACAGAGACACAGGTTTCTGAAGCTTTAGAACACTTCCAGTACTTTGATGACCCGGATCTTAAACGTATGCTCTCTGATTACTGGTGTATTTGTGACTCATGAATTCATCCAGGCAGATTCTTTCATGCTCTCATACTGTATTATTGGATCAACAGTGATATCTCCACTGCAAAGAAGTTTTGTGAAACTGCTATCTCTTTAGCACTTTCAACTCAGAACACCAAGATGCAATCCCATGCATTGACTAGCCTTGCATGGATTAACTGGTCCCATGGTGATTACTTCACAGCCCAGGTGCACATAAATGAGGTCAAGAGGTTGGCGAGAAATTTGGCAGATTTACACAGTGAGGCACAGGCACTACGCATTGCAGGCATGTGCTGTTATTCATTAGGTGACTACCAGCAAAGCATCTTGCTCTGCAGTAGAGCAAGAGACCTCTTAGCCCTTTGTGGCATGTCCGGTGGTCATTTAGACCATGACATCATGACCAATCTGGCAGAGATCCACAAATTCAAATCAGAATATGTTGAGGCTCGCAACATTCATTTCAGGATTCTTCAAGAAACTTCTGTGACCCAGGATTTTTATGCCTATGGCCTTGCTTTGCTCAATGTGGCTGAAATTGATGTTGCTATTGGTTCTCCAATGGAAGATGTCCAAAGTGTCTACGAGAAAGCCAGGGATATATTCAGCACTCGTAACCTCGAAGTAACATTGTGTGATATGGTTTTTGCAGATCTCCACCTGCGAGAAGGAAATTTCCTACCAGCAAAGACTCTCTTTGAGAGATGCCTCAAATCATCTGAGGGGCACTCTGAGACCGTATCTTACTGTCTTGAGCGGCTTGGAGATGCCAGTCGCTGGAGTGCCCATGTGTCCAGCTGGACAACAGTATTCCTTGTGCATTCTGTCAGGCAAAAGGAGAAGCTCGGAATCTACAAGGCTCTCCAATTCCTAGCAGATGTCTTCTTTGCTCAGGATGATGAGCAGACAACCATCAGCCTGTTCACAGTTGCCTTGGAGGGATTTACTTGGATGGATGTTCATCGCAGCAGAGCAGAGTGCATGCTCCGACTTGGAGATATTTCAAAGGGACAGGGTGATCTACAGAAGGCAGTGGAGCTTTGGACAACTGCAAGGCCACTGTTCGAAAAATCCTTGCAGGCCAAACAAGTTGAAAAAATTGATCAAAGGCTACACGGTGTTGGTGGAGATGTGTTGGAGCAACACAGAAAGAACTTAGCTTATCTTGCAGAGCTCAATGCACCTTCGGGGACTGTGGATGAGATCAAAAATCTTTCTAATATTGAAGACATGGAAGGGCTGGGCTTGCGGGATGACACCTCACTTGATCCAGTTGTACTCTAATTTTTCATGGGTAGTATCAGTTTGTTAGGAGATGATCTGTATATTTATGTGTTCCAGAGTTGGTTTGAGATCACCTCATCATGTTACATCCTACTTTATTTATTTTCCACTTGTTGGACAAGTTTCTTAGCCTTGTTAACCAATTCTCTTGGTTTGTTAGGAGATGATCTAAGCAGTGTATACATTATTTATGTGTGCTCAGAGTTCATCCAAAATCAAGGACATTAGGGTCTGAGTCTGCAAGAGTGTGTAAGTTTTGTACCCCATGCACAATGCATAGTTGATATAGAATGGTTGCCAGTTTAAATACATGGCTGGGATGTTAACCATACTCTGTTGAGCTGACAAGGAATGAAAAACTTGACAGGTGTTCAACCAGAAATATTCTTATGAAGATTATTTGGTCTGAATTGTCAAGTTCAGGTTGAATAAGATTACGTATATGCCATTGAAGTTCAAAAAGTGCTTTGGGTCACAGTGAATTTTGATCTTGACCTTCTCACTGGAATTAGAATTTATCTCGGGACTTGATCACAGCGAAATCAGGACTGATGCTTGTCTATTGGGATAGAGGAGTCAAGTGCTTCCCAAGTCAGTTCGGACCAAGCTATGACAGGAATTTAGTGTGAAGCAAGATCCAGGCTGCTGAACTTGAGTGGCTCTAAACAATCCCTTGTGTGTTACACATTGCTCCAGTGGGGTGGACCAACAAGGTTTGAAATCTTTCATCTCCTATCTCTGTTATATAATTATGCCACATTGCATGTTTCAACCCAGACCCATGGTCACAGCTCCCAGCAGTAGGTAACACTTGATTTCTGGATCATGCAAGTGCACCTGAGGAGGTGCAACTACTGTGTTTCGAAGTGTATGTCAGTCATGGATCTTCAAGGTGATTTTTCTGTTGGATTGAGCACAAGTAAACAAATCTGTCCAACATCTCGAAATTGGGTGATCTAAGCGGCCCAACAGCTTGCAAGGACCATCTCAGATATCTTTTTTTGCATGGGTGTAGTGTGAAAATCAATCCCATGTTTGTATCAAGGAGCGCAGGAAATTTCAACATAGAGTTGTGGCTTCAATTTTATGTAAAACATCGGTTTCAACAGTGATTGAGTCCGTGTTGATTGTGTAACCATTGGTCCTGACAACCACTTGCAGTGTGCCCTTTATAATACACATTGAAGTTTGTTTTTGGCCTTGCTGAATGCGAAAAGTTTCGCAGAACTGACTGTGGTTGTTGAATGACTGTGCCAACATGCCTTTGAGCAAAATATTTGGTAAACTTCAACATTCCCCAAATCAGAGGTATAATCTCTGGACCATACCTCACAGAGCAAGTCATAAAGAGTAAAACTAATACTGGGGAAAAGATGATATTTTAACAGCACTTCCGAGCCATTTAGGATATTTCAATATCGGTAGCAATCTGAAATGCACAGGTGCAGTGTAAAGCGAAAAGTGAACTAACGAGTCATTTCGGATTCCCTCTATCTTTAGGTATGGGTCTTATAGCACCCTAAGCTCAGGACTCACATACAATCACATTTTTGTCCGTGTTTTTCACGTAAATGGCTTCATTCCTCAGCCAAACGAAAAGTGCTCTGTCATTCGAAGCCTGTCAGACATACTGTGCCGTGTTACCAGCTCCACAATGAATGCCAAATATTGACGTGGCTCACTCACTGCTTCTCCCACCAGCCTTCTACTCCTGCATCGCATTCGACAAGCCTTCAGCTTCATTCGCAATTTGGAGAAATTTGGTGATATGGCTGCCTGCCGTAAATTCTCTCGTTTATGAGGTCCCCATGCTGTCGACACTGTCTGATCATTGATGACTTGTCCTCAACTGGGAAGGGTTCCACTCATTCAAGATTTCAAGAATCAAAGGCGCCTCGACACGCTTCACGCTTCAAGCTGCTAAGACCTTGGGGCTTCAAGACCGAAGATGCCACAAGGCTTCGAGACTCGGGACCCACCACAGAATACTTTGCAGCGCAACTCGGTGCCAAACATGCACATGGCACTCGTCTCTGCTTCGCCCACCATGCCTGCTGCTACCCTTTGCAATTTACCGCTTTCCATAATGTTCGATCACAATTTGGAGAAATCTCTTTCGTCTCTTGAATGGGTACTAACATCCGGGGTCCTTGCTCATTTCTGTTTCTGGGCCCCTCTCACTTCCGTATTGCGACGGTGCTATTGACACTGTCTGTTGTCTCCAAGTACAGCTGTTGGTTGCCTCCTTTCTTATATTTGACCTTATTCTTGGCTTCATTTTGTGGAGACTCATGAGGCTTGCTACCTCACATCAGGAGTGTTTGACATTTGCCCGCTATCACGAAGTATGTCTCTCTTTCTGTTCTTCCTCCTTCCCTCTTACTGTGTCCTAGCACCTACGGAGGCACACCAGTGAGACATTCCGGATGTTGATGCCTCGACTCATTGTCACCAACTGTGGCAACATGGAGATTGAGTTTGATCTTGAATATATGTCAGATATGAGAAATCTTATGGATCCAGCTGGGAACTGACCTGTTATGAGAGCCCGAATAAAGCCTGCTGATCTGTGCCACATTTATTATTTGATTCTCTCAATTTTCATACAGAAGATGCTCTATCTGAACTGGTTGTGTCTGACAGAGCTTCAATCATGTCAAGCACTTCTTTATGCCTCTTTTCTGCATCTTTCTGCATCTCTGTAATGTCCTTTATGTGATTGACCATTGTGATCTACATATCACATCCTTCAATGAAGGTTGAATTACCAAATAGATACACACCTGAAAAATGCCAAATCCTTGTTGCAATCCTGCCTTGCAATCCTTGAACAGTGTGCTCATTTCACCTTGATGGAAAAAATTCTTGAGCTTGCTGCTATTCTGTTGAGCTTCAACATATGTGTGGATTTTGTGGAGGGTCCTTATAACAGTAGTCAATACCGAGTGGAGTTCTTTTCTTCCAAAACAAGTAACATACTCTGTGAACTTTCCAATGTGAGTCAACACACTTGGTGGTAATTCCGCTCCAGTGTCAGAATTGAGGTGAACCATCAGAATTGCATTCAGCAACTCGTAAGTTTGTTCCAATAATTGGGTACAGTCATTCTTATTTTGTCTAACAGTCTGTCATGATGCACTGATTCATGGTTGTGGCAGACTCAGTGGTAATTTACCTCCATATTTTTCAAGAGAGACTGAGTTGTATTGGAAATGGCCTCTAAGAAGGGGCTCTTCAGACTACTAACAAGGATTTCCAGAGTATTTGCAGTAATAGCCAAATATGTTGTAATGTTGTTGTGTCGAATTTGAGTGACAGTGGGTTGTGGGGGATTTTTGTGGTGGATCATGGGCATACAACACACGTAGATATTTATCCTGTGTGT
Organism: Mycena leptocephala; assembly: GCA_029378395.1. Lineage (NCBI taxonomy): Eukaryota > Fungi > Basidiomycota > Agaricomycetes > Agaricales > Mycenaceae > Mycena > Mycena leptocephala. Next base: position 25,747 of record JARJLF010001626.1, on the reverse strand, counting down.
GCATGGGAATTTTCACTTTCATTGGCTACTGTTCATATCCTGCACAGAACATATGATGCTCATGTCTGGTGTAGAACCTGACCACATCAAATGATACTATCGAATGATTGAGAAATCTGGGGAAAATATCCTGGGCACCGTCTGAGAAGCATGTTCATTGATAGTGGGCTCAGCTATATTTGGCATGATACCATGATATATTCCCATATACTGCTCAATGGTCTAAGAAGGGCACAGATGCACAGTGTAAATGGACAGAGCATTTACAGTACCGAGGGCACAGCCAAAAACCTTCCCATTTGGGATGTTTCCAGACCGGAATCCAGGACAAGATTTAAAGGAAGAGTAGTCTTATTTATTATTGGAACTTTTGGCACCAGTCAGGTTCAGAGTCTTGAGACATACATAAATCAACTGGTGATAAATGGACCAGATTCCTACTCATGTGGAGCATGCCTTTTCTCGCAGTGGGCTCAGTGACAAACGTGCGGCATTCTCTGTCTGATGAATCAACCCACACTGCAACCATCATTCTGAATCCATTGCCTGGCACTTAACACAGCAGCATCATTTACCCGTGTAAATGGCTCAGTTGGTACCGGGCCTCTGGCAAGTGATGCTGGGATAATAAGAGGTTTTCACAAAAACCTCTGGAGCGGGTACACAATTCAGACACACAGTTCACCATCAATGGTAAAATAGCATACACAGTCATGCTCATAGGGGATCTGCAATGAAAATTCAGAACAATACCCCCATTTTAGGTGGTTGGAAGTTGGTTCCAACTGGTAAAGTATCGGCTTACAGCTAATTGCAGTACCGCAGGCGCAAATGAAAACTTCCCCATTTGGGATGTTTTCAAAGAATTCCCGATATCTCGGTCAGTTCTCAATGGATTTGGTTGAAAAATAACTAGATATATCAGGCTAATTCATGCGGAATTAGTAAGGGAAAGGAATTTGCAAAAATATTCCATATTGGATGATCTACAATTTTGGGGTGATTTGAGCAGAAATGCAATCTAGCATGGTCCAGACACCCTTATACAATGTGGTTTCGGGAGAGGAACATGTAGGTATTAGGAAGGATGTGATAGAGTCAGAATTCTAGATGTTTTTGTCTTCGGTGCTTGTAATCATTTGGCAACATTGGACAGTACAGGGAGATTGTGAGAATTGAATGAAGCTATGGATTTTATGCACTTATGACTCTATCACATCCTTCCTAATGCATAAATGCTCCTCCTCGCCCTAAACCACATTATATAAGGGTGTCTGGACCATGCTAGCTTGTATTTCTGCTCAAATCACCCCAAAATTGTAGATCATCCAATATGGAATATTTTTATAAATTCCTTTCTATTGCTAATTCCGCTTGAATTAGCCTGGTATATCCAGCTATGTTTCAACCAAATCCATTGAGAACCGACCGAGATATCGGGAATTCTTCGAAAACATCCCAAATGGGAAAGTTTTCTTTCACGCCTTCGGTACTGCAATTAGCTGTAACAGGTTTCTCTCTATCACTAATTCTGCCTGAATTAGCCTGAATTGTCTAGCATGATTTCATCCAAATCCATGAAGAACTGACCGAGATCTGAGGAATTCTTTGAAAACATCCCAAACAGGAAAATTTTCATCTGCACCTTCGGTACTGCCAACAGCTGTAAAATGTTGGAAAAGAAGTGGGGTGAATTTTTCTGCATTTTATAGGCCACTCAATTACATTATTTGCCAAACACGGAAAAGGGCACAAAAAGGGTGTGAAAGGGTTGTGAAAAAGGCTACTGTGAATGACCCTAATAACCATGTCAGTGCCATGCTTTTGAGCGAAACATTATTCAACTTCAAAGACAATCTCCGAACCGTACCTCTAACGCCTCACTCACAGAGAGTAATCAGGTTTAAATATGATTTAATCAAGTCTAACGGGCGTGCTATGTTGGTGCCGCGAGAACTCCTCTCCATGCCAGGGTCTTACACCTCGGGTGTTCAATGGGAAGGCTGCCATATTTTTCCTGCTGTGCGCACCACAGCATACGCAGCGTACCGCCCCGTGCGAGTGGAATCGATCCACCGATCGTCCGAGACATCTGGCGAGTAAAATGGCCAGGGGGAGAACAGGAGAGTCTTAGCTCTTCTCTCCCTCTGGCCATTCTCTGCTCGCCACGTCCGTCTCTTTTCCTCTTTCCAGTCTTCTCTCGCGCTGATATTTATTGCATGCTAGTAAATAAATTCTCTCACCCACCCTCCTCTCTCTAATACAGTATTTAGATACTTGGATGTATTCTTTGCCCGGTTGCGGTCAAATTTCCGCGCCAGCGACGCGGTTGCGCTCTCGCTACACCACGTGTCCTCAACGCAAGCCAGTTAGACCCCCAAAACTGCGGAAAAGATATGTTTAACGACACACCACCGTAACCTTCCGCGTGCTGCACCGTTTCCATTTGATGGCGCTCGAGTCAAAATGCTCAGGCCAGGAATTTTACCGGAGCATCTCCGAGCCATTTTGATATTTCGGTACTAGCATATGGACCTAAAATATATAGGTGAAATTGTGACCTACAGCGTAGCGGAAGTACATAATCCAATACTCCGGGGTTTGAGTGGATCACAGTAGAGCGTATTTGCAGCCCTCTAAAGACCCCGAAATCGCTAAATGATCCCATTTTTTATGGCTGATTTCAGAAATTTGTGACATCCAAAAGTCTCAGAAACTACTTGGCTGTTGCTTCATCACAGAACACAGCCATATGTACACTGCATATATACTGTGTCAAGACAGCAATCAAAACGATAGGGGTCCTTCACTGCCTCGATACGAGCCTTATAAGAGTGTGTTCGGCTGCAAGATGCTGCATCTGCATCGTTGCCAATTCCCTTTTTTAGTAGTCGTGGGAAGATCCAGAGGATATCTGCTGTGTCACATTGATGCTTGATTGATGACACGCATATGTCGGGAACACGTCAGGACGAGAGTCGGGATCCCGCCTTTCGACTCTGTGCCCTCAAATTGCGTAGTTTTGCGATTCAAAGGTGAGCAAGGTCCAAGTCACCAAGGGAAATAGTTATCCGCACAAACCGCTGTGTTTTAGAGGTAAAAAGGCCTCTCCCTTCAATCGGCCACCGCCGTCGACAATGCTGAGCGCTTATTTAGCAACATCTGAAGAATTCCGAGCAACATCTGGGCTTATGATGTGACAAAAGTTGGATCTCCCTTATAAGGAAATTTCACTTGCATCTGCATCTGCATCTCGCAGCTGAACAGGCTCTAAGCCATCGGTGCGATAAACAAGTTAGACCGAACATGGCGGCCAATGCGAATCGAGACAATCTGTGCCGAATTCTTCTTGCAGCTGCACCCCTTTTCGCCGACCCCCCTCCACTACCACCAATTCTTCAGCCTGCGACACTAACAGAGATCTTCGGTTACTTGTCTTTGGCAACTGGCGATGAGACCAATCATTGATAAGCCGGAAAATGGAACACTAGTGAAATAGGTGCAATTTTGCGATTTTACTATGTTCTACGCACATCTAAGGGGTAACATGAGTCCCAAATGGTTATCCATAGGCTTAACCCACGAAGGACCATAGCGAGTCCGTCCAAGAGGATGACTGACCAGAAACACGAATACTGGTTTAGCTCCTTAAACCAACAGATGTATCATACACTAGTCGATCTTTGGGATTTAGACTACAGTGGGGCCTACAAGGCAGGGAATTAGAATAACATCCACTCTGAGGGCTCGTACCAAAAAGACGGCTATGTTAAACCATGGGTTTAACCAATTGTTGTGGTGACTTTGCATAGTTGACGTGGCGTGACGAGTCACGTGATGAGGTCGGCTCGGGACGGATTAACCGGCAATGGTTAATCCGGTCACTTACTAAACCGATCAATGTTACCAACCCAAAACGGGGTTCCTAATTAAGATCGGTAGATATAACTCAGCAACCACTTGGCGGATTAGGACGGTTGAAGGCTCTATCGAAAGCTAGAGTCCTACGCTCTCTGAATCTGAAGGTCCTGTTTGGGGGACACCAAAGACGCGTTTTAACCAATAATCCAAAGTTAACATGCGGTGGATTAAAGGTTGCGTGCAACAATTGGAAACGTAGGGGTAGATCAGTAGATCCTATACATAACGCGGACACGTGCATACCCAACTAAGCTACCAGAACTAACACATGTATACCCGGTAGTGTAATCACCATAGTGTAAGAGTTTTAGTGTACAGTATATAAGGAGGACGGGTTTTAGCGGTACAGCACTGAATCGGGAGTCCCTGCTGGAGCCAGTGCCTAAACGGTATCTGTCTCGTCTCAGGTCGTCCAAGTTCGGGGCTTGCTTCTTAAACCAATACTCTTAGAGTTTGTGTTTTTAAGTTTCAAGTTTATAAAGAGTTGATTGTTGCCTTTGGATTAACGTCCACTGTTGGATTTGAGTTTGGGATCGTCGGAATATTGGTCTTGTCAGAGCTATTGGTCTTGTCAGAGTTATTGGTCTTGTCAGAGTCATTGGGATTGTTGGATTATTGGCTACCAGAACCAGTGTTGTTCTGTGTGCAAAGCTGAGAAGCTTGTATCTAAAAACCACTTGTAGAAAAGAGCATTCTTACCCAAGAATCTTAATTCTGCTAGTTTGCGCACTTTGGGGAAAAGCTCGGTTTAGAGTAATCCACAAAGCAACCAGCAACAGGAAAACTTAAACAGTGTTCCTTGGACCTTTCTAAAAGTGTCCTAAAGACTTGTAACTCGTTGGACATCATCTAGACGTTCAACAAGGAGGAAAGGAGACGTATTCAGTTGATAGTTGTGGTCTAATACATTATTCTACGGAATAAGTGTATTACTGCATTCTGTCCGTTGGGTTTGAGCTTACTAGTATACCTGTCGTAGATACCGAGCAACCCTTTCATCGTATTCTCCTTGTGATGCAGCCATCTGACCCAAATAAGCCACGTCCTGAGCAAGGTGGCCAACCCATCACCGAGGACTGGCTATGCTCCTTGAAAAGTCGAGACTGCCAATGGCGATTTCGGTATGTAAACCACAAGTACCCACATTAAGCATTGCATTAACCTTCTCTTATTTTTTCCAGCATGACAGCAGAAGAATTGTTGGATCTCACTGAGGCTCTCCAGATTCCCGACCCGTTTAAAACATCCAGTCGATACTCCTTCGATGCCGTTGAGGCTTTGTGCCTGTTATGTGCCCGATTTCGGTCAGCTGGGGAGATGTATCTTCTTTCTATGCTTTATGACAGGTCCCAGTCCTCGATTTCGGAGTGAGTTAACGAGTTGGTGGAATTCCTCAATGACCACTGGGAGCATCTCCTCGGCTGCGACGACCAGCATTTACTTCATCCCGACAATCTAAAATGCTATGCAGAGGCTATTCACAACCACGGTGCCCCTCTGAAATCAATCTTTGCCTTCATCGACTGCACTATTCGGCGGATTTGTCACCCTACTTGGTTTCAGCGCCAGGCATATAATGGCCACAAGAAATTCCATTCGCTAAAATACCAGGCTCTCATGCTTCCGAACGGCATTATCGGACATGGTCCGATGGAAGGGCAGTGAAATGACAATTTTCTTCTCACCGAGAGTAGCCTGCTTGCACATCTTGCTGAGTTCGCACACCAGGAGGAGATCGACGATGACACCCCCATCGAAGACTGGTACTTCCAGTGAAACGTTGCACCAGAGTGCAGGCGTGGAATCCAATATCAAAAATGAGCAAGACTCCGTCTGCTCAATCTAATATCAAAATCCAACAAACCCACTAAACTCAGAATGCTCAGTGTGTGTTCGGGGCGGTAGGTCAGGTGTATCGACCGTCAGTCAAAAGACTGTGTCAAGCAAGCCACAATGCAAAATGCAAAGCTTTGGTCAGAAGCTGAGTTTTTAAGACCTCAATCTCAAAGGACTGAATGCGAGGCTTTGGTCAGAAGCTCAAGTTTTAAGACTGTCAGATTCAAGCGTAGCCAAAGAGGTCTACAAAGTGAAGAGCTGTGGGTGGAAGGCAACCCCCAAGTTATATGGCAAGAGTGGTGTTTAGCCGCACAGAGGCTACAAAGGGCTTGCCGAACTAAATAGCTGTTAAGCTTGGGGCTCTAAAAAGAGCTGGTTGCCAACCAGGAGGTGCAATTGACCGAGTAATCTACTACATTTGGTGGTGCTTTTATACTGTACTGGCTACTGCAGGTTACAAACACAATTATAATTTAATGGAGAGAGAATTGGACATTGGTAAGTGCCCAGATAAATAGAATAGAACATCCCTACTGCCCAGCCTAGGGAAACAGAGCATCTAGCCTGTCCAGATCTCAGGATTTAACCATCTGAATGGCTTTAAAGCACTATATCTAAGCCAGTTCTCCTTGCCAAGGCCATTATTAAGGTCTGTGTACCCAACAACAGCCCAATCAGCCTTACAAACCCTGCTACAGGTTTGTACTGCCTCTTTCCTACCCGAAGACCAAGTGCGCATTGCACCATTAGCCCTCGTAATCTGGTTTGGCTTCTCTCCTGGACATGCTGGGTCATATGACCACTTCAGGGCCGGGTTTTACAGCTCCCATAGTATGGTTCACAGCGCAATAGATTTCAATGGCATTTCAACTTGGTTTCCTTCAATAACTCCCTTGATTTACCTGGCATCCATATTGACACCGAACTTGCTACACAGGTTCTCTGTAGCTTGTCGGGAGAGTCCTATAGCTAGCTGATTGAGCTCCAGAATAATACTAGTCACTCCGTTAGGAGTACTGATAGAATGCTTTCACTCAATATTGTTTAGACTAGTTTTCAATGCTTCATAGGTTTAATGCTCGGCCTCGGGACAAGACCAGCACCCTCTGTGTCTTACTTCAGTTTAGATTGCTCTAATGTAACTTGTCTAAATCAAACAATTTAGGCGTGTTCAAAACCACGCCCTATCACCAGATTTTTGGGGATCCAGCTTACAGTGTGGGCCCGCATATCATTAGCCCATTCTCGGGTGCCGTACAACGTACACCAGACAAACAGGAGTGGAACTCGCAGATGTCCGCGGTTCGAATTGAGGTCGAACACGGGTTTGGAATTGTGGCCAACCTTTGGCCATTTTTGAATGCAGGTTGAAAGATGCAACTGTACTCTTCTCCGGTTGGACGGTATTATCACGTTGGAGTTCTTCTTGCCAACTGCTTGAATTGCCTTCGCCCGAACCAGGTTGCCCAGTACTTTGATTGTTTACCGCCAGAGCTCAAGGACTACCTTCACGAGTAAATTTTCTATAAATTAATTACAACTATTGGTTGAACAACAGGGAGCCTATGATAATTAGGCGTACATCGAGGAGATTACAGTGAGGTGTAACATGAATATAAATATATATGAATAGAAATATGTCTTCGGACTTTGCGAAGTGAATTAATTTGGGGCAGGGAACACACCGCGAAGGATCCCCAGAAATTCCGACTGGAAAGTTTGAGTGTTCTCAGCGACCTGGTGGAACTGCGCATTACCCTGGCGCACTTGGCAGAGGAGGCTCGTCTGGAATTCCTGGTGAGTTTTGTGCTCCTCGAGTAGGAAGGCCTTCACGTCGAAAGACTCATTGCGATGAACACGCTTTGACTTGCGAGCTGTTGACGGTGGTGAGTTTTCAACGTCGGAGTCGTCCTCCTTCTTGTGTTTTTTCGCCGCGGACTTGCGCAACATGCGCGGGATGCTGGGAAAGGGTGTCTCGGTCTTCACACCCTTCTTGGGAACGGTCGCAGATACGGGATCAGATTTGACTACTGCACAGTTACTGTTGATGTCGGGTGTAGGGCGATGATGTGCGATGATTTCGATCCCATCCGATTCATCGCCGCTATCGGGTTTATAGTCGAGGAGATCAGCCAGGTGGGGTGGGGTTGGTTTTGAGTGTCGCTGGCAGCCCACGGAATGGTGCAACCGGAGTCGAGGGGACAGGGACAGGGACCAAGGGAGAGGTCACAACTACGACCTCATCGTCGCTCTCCTTGGCCATCCGCGTTTCCGCAGCCCGACGCGATCGGTTAAGAGACACGTTGCGAATAGCCTTGCTGCCTGTCTTGTCCTCGGCAGCTTTCTAATGCAGGTATGTTTGATTATTTCCAATAGATAGGTAAGCCGTGCCATACCTTGAGCATTTTATCCTTCTGCGTATCTGTTTTACCCTCGTACTCGCGTCGCTGCGCTGCAAGTTGGTCCAGCGGCGCCCCCAGCGTAATTTCGTACCCGGAGCCTGAGATGGCTTTCACAATCGCAGCCAGGGTGCTCGCAGGTTCCTATTACAGTATTGTAAGGACATGGGCTCGATAATAAATAGCAGACGCACCTCATGGTAGGCCAGAACCTCGAGCAACCGGGCCTTCAATACTCCATCACTCCCTTCAATGCCGAGCTTGTGCACGGCTGTCGCAAACTCAGCGAGTTTCTTGTTCTTCTCCCCATGCTTCGCTGTAAAGATTTGGACTGCAAGTGCCGTTTGGACAATGTCGAGGAGATTGCATGCGGAGTATTTGGGTTCCGACTCCTTGTCCTTGTCCTTGGCCTGGCGTTTTCGTGGCTCCTTTGGTGCAGAAACGTTCAAGGGCGGTGGAAGCATAGGAAGAGGGAGCGGGGCTCGATAAACATTGAAGAGGGCGGGATCCGGCGCGTTCACAGGGTATGGCGCGTCCACAGGGAGGTATGCCGGCGGTTGGAACTGCATCTCGGGATACGGTTGCTGGACCTCCCAGTTGTACCCATATGGGTCTTGATATCAGTAATAAGCACGCACTGCCACAGGCAGTGCCGTTCGCTGGATTCCGGGGGCCATCCACCAGATTCCAGCAGACACTGATCGCCCGTCTGACATAATCCACTGGACGCCGGCTGTGCTGACAGGAATCCATTGGATGTCGCTGAATTCCGATAGTTATTTGTGCGCATTGCGAATCCATTTTAAAAAAAACTTTTTCAGACCTGAGTTGAAGTTTTGGGAAGAAAACCAATGTCTGAGTGGATCAACATTTTTAATTGTATCTCTACTATTTCTATCATCTACCTGGCGGAAATCGACGGATTTTGGTACGGTGTCTGGCAGCTTCCGCCGGATCTGTAGCCTGCGTACAGCAGCGTCTGCCAGAGTTTGGCAGATTTAATCTACTTTTCCGAAGAATTCCGCCGTCATCCCCAGGACGCCAGCGGAGCTCAACCAAATCTCCACCATTGTCCGCCGGAATCTTGGCCTGTTTCCACCAGATTCCGGCAGATTTAAGCTACTTTTCAGAAGAATTCCACCGTCATCCTGAGGACGCCACCGGAGCTCGACCAAATTTCTACCATCGTCCACCGGAATCTTGGCCTGTTTCCACCAGAGGCGGGCAGACTTTACCGACTTTTCAGACAAGTTCTGCCGTTGTCCGCAGGATACCGCCAGAGATCAACCAAATTTCCATCATCGTCCGCCGGAATTATGGGCTTTTTCCACCGTCATCCAGTGGAATTCACCTTGATTTAAATTTTGATACTTGACTGGCTAATTTCCCTGTGCTATACCCTCTACAGCATCCCAAAATTCCTCTGATAATTCTCTTTCCTTCTCCAGCATCCTGCCTTCTACCATCTCTTTGTAAAGTAGCATTAAGACATGCACACAAAAGTCGTAATTTGTTGCAGACATCTGACGAAGTTGGGCTTCAAATCCATTGAGCCACGCATTTAGCTGTTCAGCGGTTTCGGTGTTGAACACGCGAGTCGTGTGAGTCCTCCCATTATCATCAACATTGACGAGGACAAGGTTGGGCTGAGAACTGTTTGTAGGGACATGATTACACCATAGACGACACAGAACATCTGTGGCGCGATGTCCGATATAATGCCAGGCATCGACAATGAATTTTGTAGTTGTGAGCCAAGCACTATTCGGATCCTGGGTGACAATATGCCGCAGTAAATTGCAAGCGTCATCGTATGCAATGAAGCTCGGCTTTGCATTTGGGTGATTTTCCCAAACGCAATTAATAAAATCTAGAATCTGTGATGAGCTTTCCGATGAATACCATTTACCCCATCCAATTGGACAGCCACAAGCCCATTGTATGGTTTGCAGACAGTAGGTTGTGCGCGCCCTGAAGGTATGGCTGACCTCCAGCCCAGGGACACCATCTAGACTTGGCAGCTCGGGGTGAAGGTTTGGTCTATCCTGTCCTGTCTCGTTTAGCGCAGCAAAACGGGGCTGATCACTGAGCTTGCTGCACGCCTTCGAGGAAGTGCTGCCATTCCTCAAGGGCTCGGATGATTGCGAGCATCTCTTTGTCGTGGATCTCGTAGTTGCGCTGGACCAGACTCAAGCTCTTGGAGTAGAAGGCGACCAGATGCCACTTACTGTCATCGCCCTGTTGAGACAGGACAGCACCAGTAGCATAGTCTGAGCTATCCATCTCCAACCGGTACGGCTTGGACTCGTCCGGTAAGACCAGGACCGGCTCCCGGGTGACCGCATCTTTGATGGCTTGGAATGCGGTCGCCTCGAGTTCGGTCCAAACCCAAGGGGCACGCTTCCCGGTGAGGTCGAACAGCGGCTGGGCGGCATCCGAGAACACTTTGATGAACCGCCGGTAGAAGTTCGTGAAGCCAAGGAACTGCTGCACGTCCTTCTTGCACTCCAGCATCGGCCAGTTAGTGATGCCGGCAACCTTGACCGGGTCCATCTCCACGTGATTGTGAGAGACAATAACCCCCAGGTACTCAATCGACGTCTTTTCGAACTCGCACTTCTCCGGGCGCAGGAAAAGCTTGTGCTCCCGGAGTCGGCGGAGGACTTCCCGGACGATCTCCCGATGCCGGGTAAGGTCCGAGTGTGCGATGAGGATGTCATTGAGGTATACCATGACATCTCCAGACAGGATGAGGTCTTGGAAGATGTCGTTCATCATTGTCTAGAAGGTCGCAGGGGAATTGGTCAAGCCGAAGTACATCACCAAGGGTTCGAAAAGGCCCCGGTTCGTCCGGAAAGCTGCCTTCCACTCATCGCCTTCCCGGATGCGGACGTTATTAAAGCCCCACCGGACATCGAGTTTCGTGAAGAACTGGGCTCCTTTCAAACGGTTGATGAGGTCGTTGATCAGAGGGATCGGGTACCGGTTCTTCACGGTCATCGCATTGAGCGCCTGGTAATCCTGTACAAACCAGAGCGCACCGTCCTTCTTTTTGACGAAGAAGACAGGCGAGGCCATCGGTGACTTCGACGGCCGGATCCGGCCGGTTGCCAACCCTCCTCGATGAACGCGTCGAGCTCGCGTTGTTCGAGAGGTGAGATCGGGTAGACCTTACAGTTGGCCGGTTTGGCGTCTGGGACGAGTTCAATGGCATGGTCCCACGACCGACAGTCCGGTAGTGAATCGAAGGCCTCTCAGTTAAAGACATCCTCGAAGTCACGCACCCACTCTGGAAGTTCATCCTTACTGGGTGCGGAGTTCTTGGCGAAGGCTTCGGCCAGCCGCTGCAAGACAGTGCTGGTGGCCCGGACGTCTTCTGGAGGGGAGAATTGGGTATAAAAGATCCGGTCTCCATCCTCGAGAGGGTCATCTTCGTTGTCCGAGTCGTCTAGCAGGAGTTCGGGCAGGTCCTCCCCAAACTCGTCATCATCATCCTCGCCGAGCCGGTTGTCCGTGTCGATAGTGCAAATAGTCGGGACCAGTCCGGCTCGGAGTTGCCGGACGATGCAGACGATAGTCTTCGCTTGCTTACGCTCGGCTCTGGCCTCATCGACACAGGTCGTGCAACCAGACGGGCATCGGCTCATCTTGACCTCCCGGGTCTCCCAGTTGATCTCGGGGTTATGCTTCCGGAGCCAGGAATACCCGAGGATAAGCTTTTGCTTACCAAGCCCAGTTACAGCGAGTTGGACTTGTTCGCTATGACCCTTGTAACGGAGGACCAGAGTCGCGACATCTCGGATGAAGCCGGCCTCGTTGGGGGAGCCGTCTACATTGAACACCGGAATGGGTTGCGAGAGCCGGCGGACCAGGATCCCGCTTGCCTTAATGTACTCGGAGTCAATGAAGTCAGAGGTTGCTCCACAGTCGACAAGCCCATCGAGCGAGAGCTTCACAGCATTGTCGGTCGACTCGATCTCCAACGGAAGGTGGAGGGAGTTAGCACCAGATGTCGCGGCGACCGTATAGCGCTTAGGAAGTTTGCGCTCCCAAGCAGACTTACGGGGCGGGCGAGTGACCGGTCTAGCCGGCAGGGGAGCCGAAGCGACCGGTTGGTCGTCCAGGTTGGGGGGTGCAGCTATCATTTCGGTTGATGCAAGAGGTATATTGTCTGACTCGTTACATAAAATGTCGAAACGATTAGGGGACGCGATCGAGGGCGCACTGCTCACTCGCCGCGGAGGGGAAAATCCTCTAGGGCGGGGTCGTCAGTGAGGGCCTCGGTCGTGGCCAGGCGGGCCACAAGTTCCTCCAACATCTCTCCTCCGAGCTGGCGGATCACCTCGTTGAGCACATCGGTCGTCCAGATGTCGGCTGGTGCCGGGCAATCCCGGGCGAAGTGATTGGCATCTCTGCAGCGGAAACAGCCACGGCGTGGCACATGGTGTGCGCGGGTGCAGTCTGCGTCCATGGGGACCGGAGCCGGGAGGGGCGGGGCAGCAACCCTCGGCGCGGGTGCAGCAACGGTACCTGGCGTGGACTGGTTGGTTCAGGGATGGGCCGGCAGAACCGGGTGGCGTCCGGACGCCCCGGCGTTGCGTGCACGGAGGTGCAACTCGTACTGCTGGTAGGCCCAGGCGCGCCAGGCTGTGTGGTCCCTGAGGCCGGGCAGGTCACTAGAGCTGGTGATGGCGAGGTTGATCGCCGGGTCAAGGCCGGTCCGATACTTTGTGACCTTGACGAGTTCGTCTTCAAAGCCGGCGAGGTCGACCAAGTCCTCGAACTCGTCTGTGTACCGGAACACATCCCGGTTGCCCATATGGTAGGCGCGAGACTCGAGTTTGTGCAAGGCGTGGTCCTGCTCGTTCTCCTCGACAAAACGGAGTCGGAATTCCTTGACAAACATCTCCCAGGTCGGAAATGGAAATTCCGCCTTGGCCGACTGGCGCTCAGCCCAACGTTGCGCCGCGTCTTTGGCCATGAACGACATGGCGTACCGGACAGCTATTTATGGAATACCGTGGTACTCAATCAAATTCTACCGCAGTTGCTAGAATATCATCAAACTACTTGAACATACAGAACATTCTCTGGAATGGGGTTCAACAAGGTCATCCAGACCTAGTAAATACCATTTACTGTGCATGTGATCTCAATTTCTACAGCTGTCTCATTGGAAGGGGTCCTATTTCTTTCACTGCCCATATTCCCAGCATCCTTCCACATCCTTGTCATCATCGCTTGGAGGCTTACTATATTCTCAGTTTGTTCAACTCACTTGGCTACTCTTCAATTTCCGATGCAGAGGTTTTCGGAGCTTTAGAACACTTCGAGCACTTTGATGACCCAGATCTTAAATGTATGCCCTCTAATTACTGGTGTATTTGTGACTCACATGAATTTATCCAGGCAGATTATATAATGTGCTGACAGACTATTGTCGGCTAAACCATGATATCTCCACTGCAAAGAAATTTTGTGAAACTGCCATATCCTTAGCACTTTCAACTGGGAACACCAAAATGCAATCCCAAGCATTGACAAACCTTGCATGGATCAACTGGTTCAATGGTGATTACTTCACGGCCCAGGTGAATGGGAAGGAGGCCCAGAGGTTGGCAACAATCTTGGCAGATTTACACAGTGAGGCACAGGCACTACACATTGTGAGTATGTGCTGGTATTCATTGGGCAACTACAAGCAAAGTATCTTTCTCTGCAGTAGAGCAAGAGATTTATTAGCTCTTTGTGGCCTGTCCAATGGTCAATTAGACCACGCTCTCATGACCACTCAGGCAGAGATCCACAAATTCAAATCAGAATATGTTGAGGCTCGCAACATCCATTCCATGATTCTTCAAAAAACCTCTGTGGACCAGGATTCTTATACCTATGGCATTGCTTTGCTCAATGTTGCTGAAATTGATGTGTTTATTGGTGCTCCAATGGAGGATGTCCAAGGGGTCTATGAGAAAGCCAGAGAAATATTCAGTACTCACAACCTTGTGACAGAAGTTGTGATGTGTGATACTACTCTTGCAGATCTCCACCTGCGAGAAGGAAATTTCATGACAGCAAAGACTCTCTTTGAGAGATGCCTCAAATCATCCTTCAGACATTCTGAGACCATATCCCACTGTCTTGAGCAACTTGGTAGTGCCAGTCACTGGAGTGCTGATGTGTCCAGCTGGACAACAATATTTTTTGTGCATTCTGTCAGGCGAAAGGAGACACTTGGAATCTACAAGGCTCTTCAATTCCTAGGAGATGCCTTCCTTGCTCATGATGATGAACATACTGCTATCAATTTGTTCACAGTTGCCTTGGAGGGTTTTACATATATGGATGTGCACCACAGCAGAGCAGAATGCATGCTCCGACTTGGGGATATTTCCAAGGGAGAGGGTGCTCTACTGAAGGCAGTGGAACTTTGGACAACAGCGAGGCCACTGTTTGAACAGTCCTCACAGGCTAAACAAATTGAAAATATTGATCAAAGGCTAGCTGGTGTCAGTGAAGATGTGTTGGAGCAACACAGGAAGAACTTAGCTCGTCTTGCAGAACTCATTGTACCTTCGGGGACTGTCGATGAGATCAATGATCTTTCAGATATTGAAGACATGGAAGGGCACACTTGATCCAGTTCCACTCTAATTTTTCATGGGTAGTATCAGTTTGTTAGGAGATGATTCATCTGAGCTGTGTATATATTTATGTGTTCCAGAGTTGGTTTGAGATCATTACTTTATTTATTGTGCACTTGTTGGACCAGTTTCTTAGCTACTTAATATTGCTTCCACTGTCAATCAATTCTCTTGGTTTGTCAGGAGATGATCTAAGCAGTGTATACATTTATGTGCGCTCAGAGTTGGTCTGAAATGAAGGATATTAGGGTAAGCATGCCTCTGAGTCTGCGATTTTTGTACCCATGGAATGCATGGTCAGTGTGGTGTAAAAATCAATCAATATTTATATCAAGGAGCTCAAGGAGTGTAGGAAATTTGAGGAGTTGTGGCTTCAAATTTATGTAAAACTCCTTGAAACATTGTCATCGTTTTCAACATGGATATGCACCGGTGACCGAGTCCATGTGGATTTTTCGGGAGTGGGATCAACATTCCTCTGGGTCCTGACCACAACTTGTACTGTGCTGTTTTATAATCCACGTTGAAGGATGTTTTTGTCCATGCTAAATTTGGCAGGTTTGGCTGACCTTACTAGTACTGTGGTTGTTGAATAACTGTCGACACCATGCCTTTGAGCGAAATATTGTTCAGCTTCAACATTCCCCAAATCAGAGACACAATAATATTAATCTACCTCACAGAGCAAGTTACAGAGCATAACACTAAAACACTAGGAAAAGATGAAATTTCGCGACACACTTAGATATTTCAGCATCACTAATAGATAGACCTTAGTAATTGTGACCTGCAGTCCCAGTGTAAGCCAAAAGTGTCCAACGGGTCATTTCGGATGGCATTTCCGATGATCCGAAACTGTACGATCCGAACGTTTCGGATCTTCACACGTCTTCCTTTCTCTCAACCAACTCTCAACTTGTTAACGTTAACGCACACACGGACAGAGGAAACAAGAAGTCAAGGAGAAAACAGGACTCTTGGACCGAGAAGTCAAGGAGGGCGGCATCACTCGGAATACCATGTGCAGGGACACTGCAGCTCAGCGGGTGCATCCTTCGTCTCTTATTCAATATCGCGAAATATTGTGCTCGAAAACTGACGCAGATCTGTTGTAGGTTTGTATCCCTGCCACCAGTTCCCGGCCAACTCGAGCTCTACCAATACTTGAAGGCAAGAGCAGAACTTGAAGAGTGGTCGGGAGCGGCCTCAGTACTATGAACTTTTTTATTGCCAAATATTATGTGCTTCTGAAACTCGGGACTGCCCAACCTGGTCATGTGCACGTCGTGGTTTGCATGTGTTCCGTGGTTGAAGAACGAGATCTGGAGGACTATTTGTGTACTATGGATGTGATTTCAGAGGCTTTTTGTGCTCTTTGAATGTTAATGTGGTCATTCTTCACGAAGTCAAGCTCCGCCGAAGCACAAACCTCGAACATAGGGCAGTTGCTGAGAGATTGCCGAAGAGGACTTGATGTTGATCTGGCTGTCAGCCCGCTCCATTTGGATTCAAACAATTCGAGGCATTTTGACTTGGCATGAATGTTTCCGGTGCATGCTTTAAATCTCCTGCCCATATTGAGTTGCCTTACATTTACAGCAACTTCTGATCCACACACACGTAGTGGGCACAGCTGAAATTTATTGAGTTGTAATTGTGCTGAAGCCCTGAGTAAGGGTAAAAAGTCATTGCTGTGAAGGAAACATGTCATATCTGCCTTTGAAACATACCTATGGCTGATATGGCGCTCATATGCGCAACTTACGCGTGTTCACGCATTCAGCTTGAACCGTGCGAATTGATCTGATGTCAGCTCACCGAGCAACCGGCTAACCTCGACCACAAACCACGAACCGGGTAAACCACGTTGCGCACTCGCGGTGCAAGATGCACATAATATTTTGTGAAAAAAGCTTCTATACAGTACACATACCCCTCGTTCGCGCGGATGCAGGGACTTCAGCTTGTGAGGCACGCTGCGCGTGTACAGGATATTCGCGATGGTGTATGTAGTTGCGTGAGTGTTTTTTGTCCTTCAAACTTCAAACTCTTCTGAGAAGAGTTTGACTTCTCTCACCGGACATTGCACTGACGAACTGCGTTCTATTTTACTTTTTTTTCCGTGCACTATATGTACACATCCTCTCCAATAACGAGCACCTCGCTATGTATCGCACACATGCAGCCGCTTTTTCCTACCAACTTAAGACGGTGCATGAACGAATTTGCAGTGCGATGGTCTGGCTCAATCAAGTGCGTACTCGTCCTCCCTCCTCCCTGTTTATCCCCTCGTTGTGTCTCTTCATACCCTTTCCTCCCTATTTCTTCATGGCTTCTTTCTACATTTCACTCGCTTCTGTCCTGGAGATTGTCCAGTGCAGCGCTTCCTCGCACTGCCTCATCCCGTACAATCCCCTGGCCGATGCCCTCCGTTCCCCACCATGTCCTGAACCAAATTTCTTCCGGGTTTCTTCTCATCCTCGTCTTAAGAGGTTCAGATGCACGGCTCCACCCGTGGTATAATTCCTTGTCTGCGTATGCCGCTGCCCGCAGATGAGAAGACGTGCACCTATTTCTCTTGCATAACTCTCAGACGACCTCATATTCTTCCGCCCACTTGTTTTTCCTTCACCCTGCGCGTACCCTTTTATCTTGATTTCCTTTGATATGATGCATAGCTGCGTGTCGTTGTGTTCATCTCGACGATTTACGGTGGCTTCTTTGGTCAATTTGGCCTTGATCCTCCACTGGCGGTGGTGGCGAATGCGATCCGTGGGCAATGACACTTTCGATGCGCCTAGGGCGGTGCATGCGCGAGTCGGCACTGGCGGGTGCGAAAGAGCGGGGCCGTCGAGGCAGCATCCGCCGCTGTGTTGTACGCTGGCATCTTCGTACGAGGTGCCTTCGCCTTCACTGTAGCCAACCCATCTGCATCCAATGTTACTCGTATTTGTTCTGGGCTCATGCTTCCGTTCCGGGTCTTTGTCCTGCGGCTACAGCGCGCTGCGCGCGCGTTTGTTTCTCACACCCGAAGAATCTCGCTGTCGCCGCACTCCAAGAGGCTAACTCGCACCTGGCTTGTTTTCAGTTCATTTATTTTGCGATCATCTGCTCTTCGTCGTCCTTTATTCTCCTACCTTGGTACACAAGCGAGACGGACATGTAGCCTACAGCAGACGCACTCGCGTGTGTTGCACAATGTGGGAACCAGCCGGTGATACTCCTCGACCATAACCTTCGGGGACGCTGCCCCAATTTTTCTTTGGCTTTTATTCTGGCTAGCCGCGTTTCTGGGGATCTTTATATTTTATATTTCATTCCATTCCCCGCCCTCTCCTGCCTTCCTTGATGCACCTCTGTCAGTGAGTTTCGCGATACTTGAAGTGTAGATTTCAAGTGCAATCCAGAGGTTTACTGAGGCATTGAGGTGGGATCTCTATGCGGACTCATTGCGGAGAGTATTTTTTAAATGGCACAGAAAAATCCAACATGGACTTATCTCTTCAAGCTCAGCCACAAATATTCAGGATGTTGTCTCTAAATTCAGTTCAGGATGGAATTTGGAATTTCCCTCCTAAGTACGGGTTCAGTGTGTGATCCACTCAAACCCTGGACAGAAGATTGGATTATGTACTTCCGCTGCGCCGTTCAAATTTCACTGAGTGGTCGCAACTCTTGGAATTTCACCAAATCTGTCACCACGGAGCAGAGGACCACTCGGAATTCCAAAGACATTTGCACTTGCCACGTTCGGCTTTCCACCCTTGACGGCCGCGCCGTGAGCGAAGAACATAGAGGAGAGTCGCGAGCAGCGCGTATGAGAATTAGAGTCGAAGCTAGGTAGGTCAAGCGACAGGACGAATTAATGCGCTGTGGACACGCTGGAAACGTAAGGTCTGCGACTTCCAGACACGCAGGAGAGTTTATGATTTTATTTGGGACTTTGAGTAAAACCAAATCGAAACGGCCCTGGGTGTCGGATGCCGTTGCCGATGATCCGACACCCTTTGCCCGAAACCAAGACACCGCACACGCTTCATTTCTGCCTAGGAGGAATAGAAGCACGCAGATAGATGGAGCTGGGATTGCCATGGTCGATGCTCAGCGCTCCATGCTAATGCCGGCCATCTCGGGCTCAATCTTCCGCAGAACGCTACGAGAGCAACACTTGGCGCAGAAGTACATGGCAGACACGTAGTTCGATTCGCATGTGGTGCCGATGGTGCAGGTTTGTTTCTGTGCTGTTCACCCTCTCATACTTCCTTTTACTCTCTATCCTTTCTTTTCCCCGAGAAACTCAATTTTTTGGGACTCTTCCATGCAGGATAATCTTTTGTTGTGAGCACCTCCGAGCCGTTACGGCGCACAAACGGCCACCTTCTCGCGCATGGACGAGTTTGTGGGCACTCAATGAGGTGCGTATCTTCCGCTCCTTTCCATTACCTGCAAACGCACCCCTGCAAAAAACAGTGCACGTGCACTTTCCCACCAGCAGCTAACTCGTCAACGCACATTTCTACAGTATCTAGGTACTTTCGGGGGATATACGGCTGAGAAATAATGTCCGAGGGGTCAATCATGTACGAGAATATGTGTGCTTGAATTTGATTCAAGTCAGAGAGTAAAACAACGACATAAGCTAGCCTACTAGGGTACTTTACGCATACGGACGAGGTGAATAACGTGTATTCGCGCGCGCAGACACGCTAACATGGATTCTCGCGTGTAGACCTGCGGATAGATAATGTGCTGCGTGGCCGGGCCGCCCTCCATGCCGATGCGGCGATGCCACCCATGCGCGGGATGCCAATGTGATGCCACCGACTTCCAATTGCGCGCGGTGTGTTTAAAAGTTGGGCCGTTAGCAGGGCGACCTCCAGATGTCATGAGCCATGGGATCGCACCGCGGGCAGTGTCGGGACGAGTGAGTCCGGGTTGACGATCAGACGATGCCACCTGGAGGGGAAAGGTTGCATTGGCAAAAATGACCTGCGGGGACCGAAGGATCGCGGGGCGGGCTTGAATGGCACAGGTGTCGTAGTTGCAGCGAGTGGTGATGGTGAAAGAGAGAGCAGCGCTTGGCAATGGACGCTTGTTTGGACGGCACATGATACCACGTGCTCTGTTTTTTGCAGGGGTGCGATTGCCCGAGACGGGTCCGGCAGCTGCGTGTGTAGTGCGCGGCTCCGAGTCGGGGTGTTACGGGCGCGTTGGTGTGCGGGTTTCGTATCTGGGCAGCGCACGAAGAGACCTGTCCTATGGCCTTCATTGAACCTGATATCTTCTACTTCCGCTCCATTTTCTGCGCGCCACTGGACCTCGCCACGCAATCCTTTTACTTCACTCCCTTTCACTTGATTTTGCATGCTATACCCAACTGCTGTGACCATCTTCACGCTCCTCGCGGTCCATTTCCTTCCATTTTGGCCTTTATACCGTTCCGCTCGCGGTGGCGACGTTATGCGATTCGCTGCCGTTGGGGAGATCGTGCATGTTATCTATCCTCGGGCGGTACCTGTGATGATCGCGCCTGAAACGGGGTGGCTCGGAGGGAAGGGGAGGAGCGCGAGGCGGCGGCCGGCATTGCTCGTACACCTTCTCATGGCATCTCCAGCCGCACCCGAGGCCGCTGCGCGACTCCTGAGTCTGCCCGCAGCGACTCGTTTGTCTATGCTCTTCTTGTGCCCGCTCCGAGCGCTCTTGGTCGCTGCTGCCCAGATCCAGTAGCGGCGTGGAGCGCGTGCGTGCACATTACTGCCCTCGAGTTGTCACCCAAGCCGTCCTCTCTTGCAATCTTCCATTTAGTCTTCCCCTTCCTGGGTTTGGTGTTTTGCGTATGCGGGCATCTGCTCATCGCCACCCGCCGGAGTACCTCGTCCTGCTGTGCATCTCCGCGCGTCTTGCGCATCGGGGTGGCTGGCGCAGGGAATCGTCGGGGACTAGCCCACTGCGCAGGGTTCTGGTCTTCATTCTGGCAAGCGGATCTTTCTATATTTTGTGCAATTTTATATTGCATCTCCTCCTTTATTCTATACTCTATTCCGGTCCTCTCTTTCCTCCTACCTCTCTGCCTCTTCCTCTACCTCTTCCTCCACCCCATCCGCACTCCCCTGGACGTGCTGACATCTAACCTACAGCTCGACCGCTGCTCCACGTACTGCACGCGCCGACTTTGCTGAGGAGACACTCGACGAGAGCGCAGTATCGTGCACCACGCCGTGCGGTGCATCCCGGGATCAGTGCGCATCATCGGCCCGTACCACGAGCGCTACGGGATGAGTCTTCGTACGGCCACAATCAGCCCGCCCGCTGCGCCTACGAGGTGGGAGCTCGAGTGTGGCTACCGGGACCCCGCGTTGGTCCGTATACCTCTCCCGACTACGAGCGCGCGAAGAGGGCAGGTTAGGAAAGGAAAGAGGGCGGAGTGAGGGCACGAGCGGGGGTAAGATAACTCCTCCACTGCATGATCCATCCACACCCCCCTTCGCTGACATCGGTTTTACAGCTCGACCGCTATTCTCTGCGCCGCGCGCATCCACTGTGCTGAGGAGACCCTCGACGAGAGCGCAGAGCCTCGCCACACCCACACCCGCGCCGCCTGGTGCCTCGAGGATCGGCGCTGTGCGACGAGCGGGGAGAACGGGGGCGCCGAGCGTGCGCATACCCGTGACTGGTCTGCCCGCCGCGGCTATGAAGTGCGGGAGCTCGAGCACGGTTGCCAGCGCGATGTAGAGGTGCATCCGCGCTCGCGCTCGGCTTCTTCCACTCGGACTCGGCTCCCGAGTCCCGACTCTACTCGCGCTCGGCTTCCTACCGGATTACGATGACGGGGATTGGGATCGGGAATGCAAGTAGGAGGAAGATCTAGAAGAAGGCGGGTACGGACGGGAGGAGATGGTGAGAAGGAGCTGGAACGGGAGCAGGGGCAAGGGTAAGCGACGGCGGGCCGAGCATGACGAGAGGAAAGAGGGGAGGATGAGGGCGAGGGTGTGGTGCTTGAAAAGGTGCGTTGGCGCGTCTTTCTCTGTTTCTTTTTTTTATCGGGCGCGGCGGGGAAGCGCTGCATGTGAGGGAAGGTGTGGCCACTGTAGCGCGAAGATGGAGGGATGGGGATGCCGCTCACGCAGGACGCGTGAGTCTGCTTCGCGCGTCCTGGTTCACCGCGCGTCTTAGTGGTGTCGTAGAGCTCGCGCTGCCGGGGCTATCTTGAAGTGGTTGCTGGTCGCACGGCTTGACGCGCACCTTGAACTTTTTTGCACGGACAGCTCCAGCCTGCGTGTCTTGGAGAGTGGCGTGACGTCTTCATCGTGCAGCACAGTGGCGTGCGCGGGCTGCACGAGGCGCACGTCCTCCTTGGCTCCGGTGCTCTCGCCGCTTGAGCTTGAACGTGCGGCATGCGCGGTTGCGGATGCGCTGCCAATGGAACCCCAGAGTCGCGGGCACCTCGGAGTATAGCGTGTCCATGCAAAGGGAATGTGATTTTTCTCGTGTGTGCCTCGAGATGGTACTGAACGCCGGATGCACGAGCGGCCCAGGCTTGACAGCGCGGAGTTTCGTACTCCTTGAGATGTCGGTGTTCTCTGCATTTCCTCGTCGACTATTTCCGCTGGAATAACTCCTTCATTTTACTGATTTTTTTCTCGTGTATAGAGAGCTGACCCTTCCCGCCCCTCCCTTCTTCCACAGCCTCTGGGTCGGTGTTCGGGCTCGAATCCAATTCCAGCCATCACTGGGCAGATCATAGAGTAATGCCACATTCGACGATATGAATACTAGGAAGCTAATTGCGGTAATACAGGTGGTAAGCTGACTACAAATGCAAACGGGGAATGTAGGGCTATGCGCCCGCGATGAGCCCCATAAACAGCGGGCTGCTAGGTGGGAGTATTCTTTGAGTGAGCCGCGGGTGCCTTTACTTCGTTAGCTCTTCTTTCTTTGATCTGTTATGTATGCCCCTTCCTCTGTCGATGAGAGCCAGAAATCCGGAAGATGATGGGGGAGGGGGTCAGGAACAAGGGGCGAGAAGAGTGATTGGGATGCAGACCGTCGAGTTGATGAGAGCGAAAGATGGACTTGCCTCGATGTCGACTCGATTCATCATTCAGATTTCTTTCCAAGTTCTTCTCGAGTTACAGTAATTAAGAACTGACACGCTTTCTCTTTGTAGTACGCGGCTCATCGACCTCCAAATGACATTTAGCGCGGAGGACAGGTGCGCTGCTGGGGTAGGTGGGAACAAGTACGACAGCGAGGTGTACATGCTGTGAGCGCAGATGCCCAAAATCAGTAACGAAGCAAGACAGGCGATGATTCAGGTCCGCTATCGCTACATCATGATTCGTATACATTTTATTGTATTCTACATCATGTTCCTCCGAAGGGGTGGGAGAGATATCTGAGAATATATAGGGACATCACATCTTTGACCCTGTGCCGTAGTAGGCAATGAAAATAAAAATTCCTAGGGGTACAGATTATAACATACTGATATCTTGAGCCCAGTGCTTCATGACCAAGATGCCCCCCCAACTCAGTGTCACTGAAATTCGGTTGAACAACATTGTAACATGTTTGACAGTCACCGCTGATACTGTGCAAATCCTTGCCAGTGGCCTCAAGACTCCCTTCCTCGAGGCCATTTCCAACACCACTCAGTCTCTCTTGAAAAATGTGAAGGTAAATTCCATGGTGTACATCATGACAACCAGGTTAAATGAATTATCCCAGACGATTAAACAAAACAAGAACAACTGTACTGCATTGCTGGAGCAAACTTACAAGTTGCTAAATGCGATCCTGATGGTTCATGTCAAGTCAGACACTGGTGGAGAATTGCCACCAAGTGTGTTGCATCATATTGGAAAATTCACAGAGTATGTCGCTTGTCCTGTAATAAAAGACTATTTGACAAGCTGACCATTGCCATTAGGACCCTTCATAAAATTCATACATTTGTTGAAGCCCAACAAAATGGCAGCAAAGTCAAGAGCTTTTTTCGCCAGGGTGAAATGAGCACACTGCTCAAGGAATGTAAGGCAGGATTGCAACAAGGGTGTGATATATTTCAGGTGAGCCATCAACCTGGGCTTTTCAACAACTATTGAAGATGCAATATGTAGATTGACACTCCCAATATCATGAAAATATCACTGAGATGCAGCAGGATGCAGAGAGCAGACACAAAGCAGTGCTTACTATGATTGAAGCTCTCTGACACAACTAGTTCAGATGGAGCATCCTTGTATGGCAATTCCAATCATCTTTAAAATCAAGTAATGACTTTTGCTCAGATAAGCAGGGTTTATTCGGGCTCACAACAGGTCAGTGTCACTAGCTATCAATAATATATGATTTCTATTGAATACTCAAAGCTCCCTCAATCTCCATGCTACCATCTGAGCCAAAGATATTCCATGGCCGAGAGTCAGAACTATCAGACATTCTTTGTCTTTTTGGTCAAGGATCACCCAGGATTGCAATTTTGGGTGGAGGTGGAATGGGAAAGACAAGCTTGGCAAGAGCAGTTATCCATCATTCAGAAATTGCTGGCAGATATGAGCAGCAGCGTTTTTTTGTTGCTTGTGACTCAGCAGCAACTCAAGTGGAGCTTGCTGCTCTCATTGGAACCCATCTTGGACTGAAGCCTGGGAAAGACCTGACTCACCCAGTCATCCAACACTTTCAGCAGCCCCCAGTCTCTTGATTCTGGATAATCTTGAGACATTGTGGGACCAACAGAGTCTCGGGCCAATATTGAGGAATTTCTCACTGCTCACAGGTGTGGAGCATCTTGCATTGGTGGTAGTGCAGTTTTCTTTTGTTCACTCATGCAATCATTACAATGCGAGGAGCAGAAAGGCCAGCTAAAGTAGCCTGGACTCGACCCTTTCTGCAGCCCTTGAAGCCCTTGGACAAGATGCAGCTCGACAAACATTCATTGACATTGCAGATAACACACACAATCCCAAAGAGGTGACAAGGTCCTTTCCCTGACAGACAACATGCCACTTGCAATCAATCTTTTGGCTCATTTAGTTGACTCTGAAGGTTGCTCTAATGTCTTATCCGCTGGGAGGAGGAGAAAACATCTCTGATCTCAGATGGATATGACAAAAGATCAAACCTGGATTTATCCATTTCACTGTCACTGTCAAGTACCAGACTTGATTCCTTTCCACATTCAAAAGATCTCCTCAGCCTCCTTCAATTTCCAGATGGCTTTCAGATGCTGAGCTGGTGCAGGCCAAGCTTCCAATAGATAATATCCTTGGCTGCAAGGCAGCATTGATTCGAACCACCTTGGCATACAGTGATGAACACAAACGACTAAAAGCATTGGTGCCTATCCGGGAATATATGCAAAGATTAAGCCACCTGGAAACCACCTTGTTCGGCCTCTTCTCAAACATTTCAAAGAGCTTCTTGAGCTATTTATGGAATACCGTGGCACTCAATCAAGTCCCACAGTTGCTAGAATATCATCAAACTACTCAAACATACAGAACATTCTCTGGAATGGGCTCAACAGGGCATCCAGACCTAGTAAATACTATTTACTGTGCATGTGATCTCAATCACTTCAGCCATCTCATTGGCGGGGCCCATTCCTTTCGCTGGCCAGATTCACAGCATCCTTCCACAGCCGTGACCATCACTTGGAGGCTTACTTCATTGTGGAGTCATTTGTCTTCAGGCCTCGATATTTATTGTCCAGTACCGAGACACTGGTTTTTGAAGCTTTAGAACACTTCAAGCACTTTGATGATCCGGATCTTAAATGTATGGTCTCCAATTACTACTATGTATATTGTGACTCATATGAATTATCCAGGCAGATTTTATAGTGCTTTGACAACCTACTTTTGTGCAACAGATGATATTCCAAAAGGTCAAATGTTTTGTGAAACTGCCATCTCTCTAGCACTTTCAACTCAGAACACCAAGATG
>JARJLF010001625.1:0-68802 GCA_029378395.1 Mycena leptocephala | reverse complement strand
GCCAAGAAGATAATGGTATCGTGAACCAGTGGAGTAGATGCATATGATTTGACCGCGACATCGATGCAGTAGTCAGTCGTTCCGATGTTGGTAACCGTGGCCACGATGGGAACCAGCGCAGATGTCCCGACGACGCTGAGCCACAGAATGAAAAAGAAGAAGACCAGAACCGTGTTTCTGTTGCATATGGCACGCGCGCGAAGGAAAAAGAGCAAACATGTTCCTGGCACTGCTAACATGTAGCAGACCCCAATGAATTTGTTCACGGCAGCGCAGTGCTTGATCGGGTACGCTGCAATCCATATTGAGTGTCTGCATATGTACAAAATTAAATCTCACTTTCGAACAGAGTACACGAGAGAATATACAACAAGGACCCAAGTCTGTGTGCATTCTTAGCAATGTCCAGGATTCGTACCCTCATTCACATACCTGGAGACAAAATATACGACAGTTGCGAATCCCACGCGATGTTTCGAAAAAGTTTGTAGTCGTTATGCAAGTTGCAGAGAATATCCCAAACATAAGCCTGATATTGGATCAATTTCGGCGGGAAGATTTAAGCCAATCATTACCCCTAGTGTCCCGGCGAGAACATAGCCTCCGATTTGGACCTCAAATGCGATATCAGGAGGCAAAAACGCCAAAGGCGTATTAGGGTTGGGGAGTTCATCCAAGGGAGCCATATGGTCAACAAATTGAGAGCCTGGAAAGAGACGCCCTTCTGAAGCAGGCGACATTTATGCCTTCTCGGTCGCTCGGCTGTTGCTGGGAACCCAATCAGTGGCGGGACTCCCTGTCTGATTTGCAGCCTGCCTGGGAGGTAAGTAGGTACTAGGTGTTCATCGCGAATGGAACGGAACCACACAAGTGACTCCTTCACCTACTTATTTAAAGCCTGTATCAGTCCGTGATAACCTCCCACTCATCAGCATTTTGACATCGCACAAGGCCAAAAAAGCCGCTGTGTCAAGTGGCGACCTCAGCGTCACTATGGTTGAATGAATCCATTTCTTTGCGCCTTTGCCTACTCACGCGCACACATCCTTCCTTCTTGTCATCCGCGCTAGCAACGTATTCAGTTTCAATTTCCATTGGGGCGTACACGTATCAGGCGTTAATACCCAACACTCTTCCATATCTCAACCTGGCAGACGTTCATCCGTATACAAAAGCGGGCATCATTTACTGTTCGGAACTGCCAGTCTTGACGACACGCCGCTCGGTTCTGATTCGCTGGAGTGGGGATGATATATACCCGCGGAGCGCTCTCACTATCAGCTCGTCTTCACAATGTCTGCCACCCTCGTTGTCGGCGCTCTGTTCATTGGTTTCTACGGTGTCAGAATCGTTCTACCGTTTTCTCGATCCTAGACAACGTTTCTAGATCTCCTCATGGTGCAGCTTTTGAGTTTAATCGTAACAGGTATAAAGCATCTTTGCATCTAGCGCTTTGAGTATAACTGAATTTGTGGAATTGAATTCGATTTTATCTTAGGTGTGGGAAAGTGCATCTCCCTCTTTATAAAATTAGCGTGTCTGTCTGTCTGTCTGTCTGTCAATCTCGGGCCTTTGACTACATACACTGCCCCACGATGCTCCCACAGCCGTGCCTTCTCTCCCGAAACAGTCAGATATCTACCTTTTCCCTCAAATAACACTTGCGGCTCACACGGACATTTTTCTTTGGCACAAAACCATGATTTCCTGCGGTCAGTTCTATTCCGCGCTGAAGCTAGAAGCCTGGACAGATTTACCCTCTTTATAAAATTACGCATGTCTGAAGGTCTTTAAACTCCGCTGATCCCTGCATGCGCCATTTTGATGTCTCACTGTCAAATTTGGTCCACACCCTCTGAGACAGTCGGCTTAGCCGTTCCGGACTCATGCTGCCCTGCGCCATTCACGGCGGCTTGCCGTCATCTGACAGCGATCTGGAATTCGCCCCTTCTCTCTCACCCGCAAGGCAACAAAGAGCTTGCTCGCACTTACTGAAGCTGGTCAGTCTCAAAATCCTTACAGAGAAAATTCGAGCTCATCAGCAATTTGCCCCAGTGGGCCACAGATAAGTTCAATGAACACTCAAAGGCAGAATTAAATGGCACATAAAAAAGGGAATGGGAGGCCGCGAAGCGGCCGACCAGTCCCTTGTGTTTGTTTCAACTTTTTGTGGCATCCCAAGTCAATGCCGCTTGACAGTTCCCAATTGGGGATGTCCCCCGGGCCTTCTTCTGTCGCACCTTCCATGACCATCATGCGGGCCCTCGACGCCTGCCCGCTCGACGATGATATCGTCGACCTCATCATGACATTTTGCCCCAAGTTCTTCGCCCTTCGGTCAATGATCCTCGTATCAAAAGCCTTCTACAATGTCTTCCAATCGCATTCAAAGGCGCGCCACTTTTTTTCCAGCATTTCCTTGGTGGCCGACGATCTAGATAGTGCATCTCACATGCGGTGGCATGCAACATTGTCAGCATTGTCGGGGAACTACTCCCAGAGGCGCTCCAGGTCGTGCGGTGTCCGTATGGCGACTACGACAGGTCTCTGGATCCCGAAACCATGGCGGTAACGTGCCCGGAAGAAGACATCGTGGGCGTCATCACGGCGAAAGAGTTAGCAAAGCTGCAGGGGAATGCAGAGGTGATCGACGCTCTGGAGGATATCTACAGTGTAACGTGCGTAAATTTTACAATTTGTCTGTCTGACTCTCATGAGCAAAAAATACATGCTAGACAAAAGGATCGTACCTCAAGGACGAGCGTTCTCACCCCGGCCGAATCGCTGCGTTTCCGGCGCGCAGCCTACCGGATCCCACTGTATTGCAATGTCTTTCCCGGGTCTCGGTACACCCTCGACGAGCTCATCGACCTCACGTATATCGACGACGCGATTGCCCAGATTGAGCGACAGCGCACGGCTCTGCTGGACCAATATCCAGCCGACGAACTGCTACACATATACTCCGTCACTCAATTCATGCACGACATTATCGAAGCCGTGTCGAACGAGCGGTATTGTGCGTTTGGATTTACGTGTCTCACGGAACCCGCGGCTCATTCCCCCTCCCCAAGCTCCGGAGTTGGTCGAATCATTGCTCTCAATTGGCCCAGACGGCGTCGCACGCATTCGGGAATTACGATCCTTCGGGGAGTGCGACGACCATCTTGGGTTCTCAGTAGGTGATACGCCTGACCGCGACAATACGTTGTACATCGGGTACTTCTGCGGTCCCGCTCGAGAACATCTGGTCCACGCGCGACGTCGAATCCCCCGACGAACCCGCAGCCAGCTACATTCTTGACACCATTCTCGGCACGACTGATACCTGTAAGTACATTACGGTGTATTGTGGCCTGTAATTTAATTTGGATCAGGCTCGCAATGCACGACCCGAGGCGGGTTGGGACTCCTCACGGAAGCCAGTGCGCTTTTGTTTCCCCACCCTCTTTCGTTGCTTCCTCCACACCAACACCGTTTTCGCAGACTGGGACCATGAATATATCCACAAGAACGTCACATACTTTCTCAGGAGCAGTCTCAAGTGGAGTTGGACGATCCGGGACCCTTTTGAGGCTACCGTCGCCCGTGGCCGCCATTCGGATGATCTGGGGCCATGGATCGCTGGGATGTTTGCGCTGAAGCAGACGCCTGGCGAGTGGGACGGATGGGAGCGGGAGATGTCATATTGCGAGCCATGTCTCACGAGCTTTTTGGAGGACCATGTGTGGAGGTGGTATTTGGAGGAGCGGCTTAAGAGTGATTTTTTTTTGTACTTGCCTTTTCATAAACTGATGAGCAGGTGTGTTTAGCGGGATGGGTGGCTCCAGAAAATTGTTGGTGCGTTATTCAAGTAAATATTCAACATTCAAGCTCTGAGTGCTGATATGTACATCCACGGACTAGCTACGGCTACGACTGCGGTGACATTATAGACAATAGATGCGCGAAGAATGTCAGTCTTCGAGTTTGTCGCGAAAGTCGGGGAGTTGTGGTACACTGACGATGATTTATGCGGCATTTGTGCGTCCCGATGTGGCGATCTGTCGCCGTTGGAGGGCTGATGAACGCTCAATGCGGGACATTCACCGAGGCGGAAGCAAACCGCTGAAAATTCTCACCCTTGCGCCAAGCCAAAGTTCACAATAGTAACTCAGGCTCCTGTCTTGCCTCTTTCAATCTGATCCCACCACTTGCACGATATACCCCCCGAGCATACACCCGCCTTCACCCAGCACATCGTGTTCGAGCTCCTCTTCGGCGCTGCCGGGTTGTTCCTCCTCACAGTCATCCTTCTTCCACTCTTTGGGTTGCATGTCTCCGCCCTTATCGTCCTCTGTATAACGAGCTTCTGGACGCTCGTCATTTTCGCTGCCATCCATCTCATTTTTGGCGGGCCTGTTGCGCCGTACGAGGAACCCGAACGCAAACTCGATCCGGGGGACGCAGAGGCGTCGTGGCCGCGTGAGAAGACCGAGATTCTTGAGTGATGTACCGGTGGGGTGTGTGCCCTGGAGATCTCCCACAACATTGCTAACTTCCATTCTCAGCTAGGCGTGCGCCTCTTGGCATTCCATACTATTATTTTGCTAAGCAGGGCTTTACTTGCCATGTACCAACCAAAACATACTGCATCAATAATTAAGATGGACCTGAACCATATGTGTGTATTTCCTCATCCATGCAACATTTCTTAGGAAGCGAGACTCGCTACCACAAATCTCCGAGAGACGAAAGAACGCATAAACCCGACAGCGACCACACTCAATACCGAGCAGCAAGCAGCATTAATGCACCTGAAATGAGGGTTGATACAGTGCAGCTTTGCGTGCGAGTAGCTTTTAGCTTCAGCAAACTCACTTGCCCAGTACCTAACCAGATCTTCAACTAGAAGATCTAACTAGTGGCTTCGGGCGAAATTTTGTACCAAATGAACAAGCGAACTCTGCGATGCCGAGCTGACAATATGTATGCAACCTCAAAGAGCAGAATTAGTACTTGGAATGTAATTTTTTAGAAGTACGTCTAGGAGTAGAAGTAGAAGCGGAAAGAAAGGGGGGAAAGGACGGAATGCGCGAGGTCAGAGGCCCGAGCCGAGGCGCAAGAACTTTATCACCACGCCATCTCGAGCGAGAGAGAGAAAGCAAGGCAGCGTGCAGGGCAGTTTTAAGGCCACCTCGACCGATTATTGCTTGATCGCTAAAAATGGACCGAAAGCAAGATAGCACCAGAAACACGCGCTGGACAGTTAATTAGTTAGCAGCACGCGTACTGGATCAATGGAGAAACGGGTACATTACAGCACGCGCGAGGAGCGGATCAAGCACCACTTGGCATTCCAAGCCTGAATCAAGGAGTAACCTGAAGATTGGAGCTGGGGAGGGTGGGTGGAAGTGGAGAGGGGGGAGAACGAAGTTAAGAAAGCAAGGAATCAGTCGATCCGCCGCGATTGCAGTGGATCCAACATCTCCGGTGTCGACAGGCAGTCAAATTACGCATATGCGCACAGCCTCAAACGGGACTTGAAATATCTACGTCGAATGAAAGAAGAAGGAATTCAATTCCATATCGACTTCACAAGCCAATCTCGACCCCGACTCTTCTACGTACAAGGGAGCAATCGAACAAGAGCAGTCCCCAGTCAAGCTTAAATTAGCTGCTTAAGGCGTTGCGTCGCAAGGGGACAGTTTCCGATTCCAGCGAGGGCTGAAGCCTGGTGGGGGGAGACAAGGATGGTGGAAATGATATCGGTGATACATGCCAGGATAAGCCATCGAAGGGAAAGGAAATTAACGCTAGTGCAGGGGCACGAGTGGCTCACAGCTTGAGTCTAGCACCAGAAGCGTGGATGGCTAGATCAATGCACCAGACCGACGAGGCGCAAGGAGCGACCCGAGATCAATGCGAGGGCGGTACGCTTAGAGCGGAGATTGTGGGAGTGCGAATGCGAGTGCAAGACCAAGGGGCGAGCACAAGCCCGAGACCAGTAGGCAGTGCGCGCGCAGGCGGACTGAGTATGTTGGCGGCGCAGCGCAGAGGCCGCGGGAGGAGTACATGTACAAGTGCATGGCCGCGAGGCCCATTCCGAGAGCGTGAAGACCCTATCCGCGATGAGGTGAGGGTGCCGGCAGGCGAGCATTAGAGCAGAAGGGCGAGACGGGAGAGGGACGAGGGGAGGTGCGGGGTGGAAAGCGAAATCAAGGGTGATACAGTACAAGGTCGGTGCGAGATGCAAGTCGTGGGTTTAAATTTCATTGGCAGGCAGGTGCAGAGTGCGGCTCGAGAGGCGCGAGGATTGAGCATCCGCGCCGGGTAAAAGTCGAAGCAAGAGCGGGGATGGCCTGCGGTGCGGTTTTTCCCCGGAGGTTGGCAACTGGGCGGCGTCGGAGCGTGGGTGTCGGGCGGTGAGAGGAGCGAAGACAAGGAACACCACGAGTCCGAGCCCGAGCAGATCGCCGTGGAATCGGAGAAGTGTTGTATCAAGACGGGCGGGAGGGCCGAGAATTGAGAATAAGCTGTCGGAAGTGGCCGGAAAACACGAGCAAGGGAGGGAGAGCCCGGATGGCAGTGAATTCAAAAGGAGACAGACCAATGGGTACGCACCCGTCCACCATCTCCATCCCATTTTCTAGCCCTCCATGGTGCCCTACTACTCCAGTTCGCACCGAAAAAGACGCAGACATAAAAGCAATCTTCCGTGCTGCGGGTCTGGGTCCAGCGGTCAAGTCGTCGCGTGAATTCTGTGGGGAGAAAGCTTGACGACGGCGAAGCAGTGGCGAAGAAAGACTCGGAAGACACCGGATCACCGGCATCCGGCCCGCCTTCCACTGCCGTCACAGTGCTCCTATCTCCGAGATCCCCGATATTGCAGCTCGTTGAACGTTCGTCCCCCACCTCTGCTGCGTGATCTCTTAGACATAATGTAACCTCAACGGAGTCAAGGCCCCGCTCGAGAGGATACGCTACGTACATGGAGTGAACTGCGGCAGAATATACCCGAGGAAGTTCCACAGAATGAAACGATTACAACACGAATTGAAACGGAATGAAAATGAAAGGCAGATAGGGATGGGCAAATAAAGGGACGGGGGCAGCGGACTGTTGGAGTGACAAGAGGAAATGCCAGCGTGTAGTAGATGGGACCAAAGCCGGGCAGTCCACTAAACAACGCTATGAGGAAGTCTAAGATACCAGACTCAGAACATGAGCCCGTACGAGCAACTAGGTTTTGGTAAATAGATAAAAATTGACACCGGATCGCATAAAGGATCTAAAATCCGTGCGCTCATATGATGAAGTGCGTGAAGGAAACAATATGTCGACGAAAGGATCGCAGAACGATATACTTTGTAGCCCAGGAGTCTGGAAGAAGAGTAGAAGACGTCCCCCGTCGTCCCATACACGAGTGAGCCATGAGGGGAGAGATGGGATGGAGCAGGACGTGCACGCATATCCCCATGTTCATAACTTCAAGTTTTATTGAGTACTATAGCTCGTGCAAAACGTTGTGCTAAAATGCGTAGATGCGATGTGCGCAACGTAATTTCCGTGTCGTTGATCACATCGGAATTGGGCGCAGTGATGAATCTGTTAACCGTCACTGGGACTATGTGTCCGTTGAAACACAAGGGGGGAAATCCCGCACAGCGACTGGAGGATGATCATGATGATTCAATCCATCAGTCGGTATCATGTAATCCATGGGAAGAAGAATACCAGGACACGACGGAATACCTTGGGTCCAAGAACCCGAAGCGAACCTTCCTCCACTGATCAGTTAGCCAGCCATCTCGGTTCTTTTCAACAGTTGCAGCAGACGACATCACAGTCTGGGCAGCATGTGCAAGCCCGATGGACACAGACCGGGGAGTTCTGGAGGCACACAGGAGACGACCGGACCGGAGGATAGATACAACTGAAGAGGGAACCGAAAGCTGCTGAAACAACTCGGGCGTCGCGAGGATCGGCTCGATGCGCACCGCGAGCGCGTACATCTCCTTATCGATCTTCCCGGTGTTGTTCCCGCGCATGTCCATGTCAAGGAGCGTGTGGAAGAGGCCCTGGGCGCACGCGATGATGGGCGAAACGGAGCTGTTGATCTCAGGCTGCACCACTGCGTGGGTGTGCGGGTCGTGGGCGTCGAGCGTGTTGAGGAGAATGGCGCGGTGGCGGCTGTCCGGGGAATATTTTAATAGCTAGGCCATATTTTGTAACCTTATCCAGACGCAGATGGGATATGTGGGTGCGGTGATATCGACGTGGTGGCCATGAAAGATCGGTGAAGAGGAAGGAACTCGGGGTATAGGCGATGAACTTCAAAACAATTAGTTGGTGGTGGTGTGAGAGGATACAGAGCTCACTAATGCAGATGAAGAGAACAGAGACTTCGAAGAGGTAAACGCCGAGCCTGGAAGCAACTGTTATGGTGTCGACCGTGGTATTGAGGGCTATAAGCTTGATGGCCTGTAGAGTGCATGGGCTGGACGCGAATGAAACCAAAGTGGCGATGACATTGAGGAAGAAAAAAAGGAGGGGCCGGCACTCGTGAGCTATGGTACGGCTGGTGGAGGCCCTGAGGACCGGCTTGTGTGCTCGATAGTCTGGATGGACAGTAGATACATCAGAAAAAACGATAGAAAATCCAGGCTCCATGAAGACTCCTTTTTTTCGCATTTTTTTTTGGAGGAGGCTGGATTCAAGCTGAAAATGTGTTGGCAGTGAGACAAAAAATCGACGTGTCGGAGAGCCGCTTCGGGTATCAGCTAGAGCCCTGGATACGCTCCATATGAGTTTTAGAAAATCATATGGCCAGATAATGCTTGTGGCCGCCGCTGTGGCCGTGGCGCAATTGCCTATTTTGTGCCCGAAACACCATCTTGGGATATCTAAGGTTAATGTCAGCGATATATGGACTAGAAAATCATTATTCCGGCCGATTTAAGCAACATAGTGGGATCCGACCATGTTAGCGGATCCGATATGTAGTGCGGTCCCAACTCCAGCCGCTGAAGATCAGCTATAGAACACAGAACCTCGAAGCTTGTAAAATTCCATGATGCTGTGGCTATGATGTCTCGCAGAAGCAGAGGAGTATATAAGAGGTCGAAAGAGATTGTCGTTTCTGAAGAAACGAGCAAGGCACAGCCACGCTGATCGGGCGAGCGGATCAGATCAGTCTTGTCTTTGTCTTTCTCAAGTCTTTCTGTCTCTCTACGTCGTTCGCGAACCTTGTCTCGCTCTTTGGACTCTCTTAGTACGCTCCTTCTTGCTGAGTCTGTAGCCAACTCACTGCCTACGCTTCCGATCTCGAGCGGGAGTCATCTCACCCTCAACTCGTTGGACCTGCTTCGCCTGTCGGATAGCTAAGTACGTCGATTTTCGATTTTTTAGCTCATCTTCACACTAGAAAAATGATTATTTTATTCCTCATTAAAGTTAGCAACCGACCGCTCGTTATGCGCCACTCTCTGGAAATTAGGCAACATTTTGGAGGCCCGTTACGCATTACTGTTGCTACCATACACGCCGGTACAGTACTGACCTAACCCACCATATTGCGCTGTAGCGCTTTCAGGATATCAACATCAAAACTAACACAATACTCTACTCCGTGTGCACCTGGTCCTGAGGGAATTCCAACGCTTGCCCGACCGAACACTTCCCAGGCCCAAGTGCATGCCATAACACGCTAGTATCGGCACTAATTAACAGCGTGCATTGTCTCCCACCGCGCCTCCCTCCGCCTCGGGCTCTCATATGACCGCACTATAATGTATATATGCAACAACTGCTCCGTACGCCCCGCACCCTTTCCCTTTCTCGGTCCCGTCCCCGCTCCAGAGAAAGTTAATGTTTCCTCTTCCCACCAACATGGTCCGATGTCGCCGCATGCGCATCAACTCTGCTCTCGGTACGACTTTCCGTTTCGGATTTCATTGCTGTTTCTTCGAATTTCATAGCTTTCATTGAATGAACTACAGTCATTCTGTGGTCCTTGCAACAGGTTTTGGTAATCCTGCTTTTTTTGGCACAAAACTAAGGTTTACGATCCAAACTGAATATGTAGGTAGTACGTATGCACTCGTAGACTTAGGCCATGCAAAAAAATCCAGAGTTTCTCATCAATTTTAAAGCATTCTTGGCCAATCAGTGGGGGGCCAATTTTCTCGGCATCACCGGTCCTTGCAAATCTGCAGAAACTGGACTGGGATAGTGGTCTCGACTAAAAACTTGAGTTGGAATGTGAAAATATAGTGCTAGTGGTTCCCTATATGTCTTCACACAAACTTTTTGAGTGTTTAGATACCCTGTCCCATGCTAGAACTGACCATGCTCTAAGCCTACCATTGCTTGCAAAAGTAGGGGTTTTTTTTGGGCTTACTGTATCTTTTTTTGGGCCACAATTTATCTGGACCCATGATACTGCTTGTATTCATGTTTCACTGTGTTCAACACGTTGTTTGTACATGTTTTCACCTTACGTGAGCACAGTGTATGGATGATTGGTTCATTCCACACACCTGGGCTATCCAATGACCCCGGATTTTTTATAGCATGGACATATGACTCAGTATAACCCTCCATTAATTTTATCTCCTGTGAAACAAACAATGTAGAAGGGATAGTTGGGTTTCCTGCAGATCTGCCCTATTTGGTGCTGATTATATAAGTATTGCACACTCTATGCACCCGAAAATAATGTGAGAGGTGCATCAGACATGAATGAAGAGATCTGGTACAAAAAATGGCAAAGAAATATATTTTTAGGGCCTAGGAAAAAAATATTTGCAAGGACCATGGAATGACTGTAATGTGTTCCATCAACTCACACCTACTGAGGTTGGAGGCGGGAGGCACAGATGAAAACGCTGGGCCATGCTGCAGATCGAACGCAGGAGATCATCCCACCGCGCAAGCACTCCTGGTTAATGACCATCGTTCGGTGATCTCGCCGCTCTCACGCATCGTCGGATGATGGCACCGCACATCCACCAAGATCGCTTTGCCCTAGACATTAGATAGGTTGCGCACGAGCCGCATGCGGGTTTTGTGCATTGTGCAAAGCCGCACGGCAAATTTGAAATCTGCGAAGTTTCAATCAACTGTTGTAATATAAGTGTACCTGAGGTGAAGGAGAGGCACTGTGGGGAGAGGGAATATCCTGGGCACCACCGCTGCTGCGTGGCATACATGAAACTATGGGAAATGTGAGTGATGTTTTTTGATGCCTGAAAAATCTAGCCTCCCACAGGTGCACATCCAAAACACAACACTCCCAGAAGTGGAATATGAGATTCAGGAGGCATTAAATGGCACTTCGATAGACAGGAACCAAGACCAGCGAAGAAAAGGCCGCAGCTTTGCACAATGCCCAAAAAACCGCATGAAGCCGCATGCGGCTGTGCGGCTTTTGCGCAACCTATCTATTATTCTGTGGCTCTGCTCCCCCTCTGTTTTCGTACTTGGACTCGTTCTAGCTGTAAAACTGCCCCCCTCTTCTCAACCTCCCCATCCCATTCTCGACTCGTCGGCCGCGGATGCCCGTCCAATACCTGTGCACTGTTTCCTGGAATGTCACATCTTGGCGCAAAATCCATCTTTCACATTTCTCAAGTCTTTCCAAAAACGCCAAAGACGTCAAAGACAAGTGTCATTTTACTGATGTAAGCTACATATACGCTGGCTTATTTTTAAATAGGCCACGCTGAATGCGCGTGCCATTGAAAGCTGTGCTTCCGGCGCTTATCCTTCTCTTCCTCTTTCCACCACCATCGCTGACGATCCATGGACAGTGAAGCCAACCACGAGCTTGATCTCACTTCTCAATCGAACGTGGATGATCCTAAAATGCTATCGTGAGTGCTTCTCTTGTTTATGCGGATCGTGACCTACGGCGATCTAGCTTCGGCGGTGAGATTTTTTCGTCCTCTAAAACCTTCGTGGCATCTTCCAAAATGTCACCAGCTGCTACACTCCTGCTCCATCTGTTCCTCCTGGTACGTTTCTCCCACGAATCTGGCAACAATATGCTACATATTTGCCAGATTTTTGCATGATCCCACTGGGGGAGACATATATCTGATATCTGCAGCACGAAATAAGCTTGGGGTTACGGTTGGCTAATACGGGTGTTGCTCACCTAACGGTTTCCTGTGAGACGTGCCTTTTCCGCGAAAATCAATGGTCGAAAGCCGGACATGACCGTAGCGATATATCACGGAGAGCATGCCGAACAGGTATGTTAGATTATTTTTCTCGCCGTACTCTCTGGTCAACATTAGCAGGAATGGCGGGAGGGCATACAACACTGCTCGCATCTTCGGTACGACAGAACTGGAGCTGCACAGCAACAAATTTACATTTTTCTGTAGGCATCCGAATTTTGTGCAGCTGTGGGGCATAGTACGCACGTCGCAGATATATGCTGCAGTATTCCATGACGGTCAGTTTTGATTTATCAGGTCAGGCTGGTTCTGACTGTCAAATCAGATTTGATACCGCTCGGACATTTCTTGGAGCTCAATCGCCACTCACCGTTCTTGACCATGTATATTTACGCTCTCTGTGTGCGTGTATGCCCACTCTTTCTCCTTGCTGAATATTGATTTGACTGCAGATCAATGATTTCTAGGTATGAACGTTCGTCAGGTTTCCTATTGATGATCACACTGGCGCAGGATGCGCGTGATTATTTCTACTCGACTCGCCAGCAACCACTTGATTCTTTTGACAATGACGCCAGGTCGAAAGTAAGTGTACGTTTTGGATCTGTGGCGCAACTGGCCGGAGGCCGATGTTGTGGTTACTTTTGTCGAACTGCTTTTGTCCCAAGAACGTAGGGTCTGCGCTGAGTTCCGGGTCGTTTGTCTCTCGTTCAACTTCCTGAGTAATTTGCTCCACCTCCCCTCCATTTCTCATAAGTGTATTTTGACAGTTCCAGTTCATCGATTCAAAACTACAGTCAGGGTTGCATCTCCTGATCGTTGAATAACAAAATGCAAATTTGGATACAAGTCCAGGTGAGTTGTATCGAGAAGAACTATTGATCGCAGGTAAGAAAACAAATAAGAACAGATTCTGAAAATTCAACTCACTATCAGAGACTATCAAGCAGCTGGGTAGCCCGGAGGTGTCTCAGTTTCGTCCCATTGACGATTTTGTAATCGTTGGTTCAGCAACTGCACCAGCTCCTCAGTGGGCAGGTCCCGCACATTGCTAGTACTCGGCGTGGTATTATCAGTTGGTACAGTTATAGACCGTGATCCTGGATATGTAGAGGGTGCTGGAGAACTTTGCCGCCGATGTTTTTCTGTGTATTGTGATACGGTCGGTAGTCCGCCAGGAAAGGTCTCAACAAGTGCTTTAGGAATGGGGGAATTATGTGCCGATAATCGGAATGGCTGAACGAGATCCACAGATTTCTGGTGAACGGGACGCTGGTGGAGGACCCAAAACATCGCCAGAACAAGGGCCACCAACGCAAAACCCCCCAATGCACCACCCAGAATGGCGGCAGTTCGAGTCTTGTGGGGCTCCGGGTTGTGCAGTGAAGGAGTTGGAGTTGGAGAAGTTGAGGGAGACGAGGGGAATACAGTCTCGAGGCCGATTGCGCTGATCAAAGCACTAAGACCAAGGTTCTGATTGGTGCCCGAAAAGATCGCACTCGGCGGACCTGTCCAGGAGCCACTATAGATATTGGTATCGTTCGCCGTAGCCAAATTGGTCACGGCATTAAACTGTAACTGGGAGATCAGAGGGTATGTCGTTCCAGGTATTGTCCCATCTACCTGGACCAGCATAAAATCACCAACATATCGACGCAGCGTAGCGTTCGTTGAGTTACGCATATAAAATGCGCTGAGACCCCGCAGTAAGCAAAGGCCTCCATCTATCCCTGTGGGTGCAAGCATGAGGAAAAACAAGAAAAAAACTTACACGGTGGAACTACGTACCCTGGGCCGTGACAATCCCGTTGTCGCTGTGCCACGCGGTGTTGGGAATCATGGCTGCAATCAAGTCACTCAAGCTGCCAGTGCATTCGAATCTCGTCATTACATCATGCTGAATCACGCTAAAATGTGCGGCCTCACATTTTCTGCGTCGAGCCATTGTTTGTGATTGAACTAAGGATAGATAGTCCTTCAACCATCACCCCTGAGCTGCTTGGGTCTGTGGAAGATTGGACTTGACAATTATCCCGGAGATCGGTGGAAATATAGTCCTGGACGATGTTTCGAATGTTGTATAAATGCGAGTGAATGAAATTGGCGGATTCATCCGCGGCTTGAAGATACTGCGGATCAGGGGTTATTTCGGCCAACAGAGCGGACAGTCTGGTCAAAGGGTAAACGAAGTGCTTAGCATGAACTTGTGAATACCAACACAAGGAAATCGCTGGCAACCACATATGAGCATCGTGAATGGCGGTAAAATAACTTGCGCCACACACCCAGTAGCAACGCCTGCGACATTGGCGTCTTCCGGATCGTTAAGTATATTAAATGTGCCTCCGGCCATCGTAGCTAGCGCGGTCAGTCACTATATTTATGGCACATTGCAACTCACCATTTTGGCAAGCCTTTGCGATAGTATAGTTCTTCCCAGAAAACCTTCCGGCGGAGATGTCGCTTTGAGATAGTGTGCGATTTCTACCAAACCACCAAGAATCAACAGCGTACTGAAGAAAAATGGGGTTCTTGTATGCTGCATACGCCTTAACCGCTGCGTGTCCGTAGATTCTAGACAACACGATCAGTCGAGAGATTTAAAAATGCCATGCATATGGTGTACGGATCTCACAGTGCGTAATTAGTCTTTGCAATCGTGCAAAGGTTAACCGTGAATTTTAGGACTGGACGGAATGATGACTAACACTGTTGGAGGTCTAACTGAGGTGTAGATAATCTGTCATTCAACAAACTTACTAGGGATCCGAGGAGTTCGAAATTGCGTTCATTGTCTGTGGGAGCTGCCAGTATTTCTCCAGCATGCTCTGATATTTTGTCTGGTTGGTAGCAATGTCAAACTCGGCCATGAAGGAGTACAGATGCCCCGCGGTTACGTAAGCCTCGTCTTGAAATAGAACAGAGTCGGTGACGCACATGGTACGTAGAAGACAGGCCGTACCATCGAATAACCCGTCCGCACCAAGTCGGTCAATGGCAGTATCCAATGCTGCGCCGGCAAGCCTGATTCGTTCTGCTGTCGATGTCGTGAGAGTCAAATTCTGAGAGAACCGTTCTTAACCCAGTGTGATTAGGGAATACGAGGACCGCACCCAAGACGAGGGGGCAACTTGTGAAGTAACGGACTGGACGCGTAGCAACAGCACGACACCGACCAAAGAAAAAAATAAGATCATTGGTGAGTGGCCACTGTGGGGCATCGACGGTGCAGTTTTGGAAGGGAGGGTGTCCTTTATTCTCTTCAGCAAAAGATCAAAATTCTCAAAAATACTCCGAATCACATCTGTCCTGCGGTAATCAATCAGCAACCAATGCGATTGGCCATCCTTGAACTTCGCGACTAAACAATGGTGAGACGGGAACTGAAAATCTCGGGCACAGTGAGTGCTGATACGGAAACAGAACACACATTAAGCGTCAACGAGCAAGGATTCAGGTAACTAGGGCTGCACAGAGGACAGACCTTGGGATCATAGGTTGTGATCGAAACAACTTCTGGTGTCGAGCGTGAAGCGATGAGTACTGGCAGCTTGAAGAGGTCGTCGCGCAGGCTTGTAAGCTATTTTGAAAGCGTGGAAAGCCATACGCACCGTGCATAGCCAACCGAAGCTCCCCGACTGGCACGATTTCGCAAAATTGGAGCATCTTTCGTTCAAACCGCGATCTATCACACGCAAGTTGAAATAATCTTGTGCATGATAATAATAACACCAGTAACTACATCTGGTAATAGGAGTACTAGCAAGCACATTGATCCTGCGGCGGAATCTTCTGATACGATGACTGCTAGTTATCCCGTTGCCACCGATGCTGTTTTGGTTCTGACCATGTTTCTTCGCTCCTTCATGCCTTGAAGCTCGTTGACGGCTGTGAATGTCACTGCCATGACTCCCCGGCATTTGTTGCGACATCCTCGAGACTGTTGACGGTCCTCTCATTTCAGCCCAGTGAGACTCATGCGGTTTTCCTGGTTTGTATTATGTTCAAACTGATGGAGCAGTGTTGATGGCTGTACCATACTGATTCGAGGCCCATGTATGTCGGCCGGCACAGCATAGGGACCATCATGGTTATACAACTTCTTTCTTTCCTTCCGATCAGAAAACAGCTCATGGAAATCTCGGAAATGCCACTCAGATGTTGACGTTGGAACCAACATCCCGCACACGCTGTTGCCGGGGGCATCCGGCAATCTCGAAATCAACCCACTCAGCGATTATCACGCCAGAAAATAGCTTCATTCCTTGTGCTATGCTGTGGTATTTTCATTACTCGGTCTCGCACAGTACGTTGACATTGGAACCCGCAGTCATGTCACGATATCACGGCGAGGATGGATTTCATTCCAAAGTTGCGAGGTCCGTATCAATCACCACCCAAGGCATTACCGGATATGCGGTGATATTCCGTTG
Source organism: Mycena leptocephala (assembly GCA_029378395.1). Lineage (NCBI taxonomy): Eukaryota > Fungi > Basidiomycota > Agaricomycetes > Agaricales > Mycenaceae > Mycena > Mycena leptocephala. The sequence goes on along the minus strand of JARJLF010001625.1, from coordinate 52,205 downwards.
GTGAGGCGGTGAGCGTCAAACATTACATTCCGTGGGGTCGTAGGCACAGGCTCTGCCTACCTGTAGGCAGAGGTAGACCGACCTCGCAGGTAAACCAACCCGCCCGAGCTTTGTTTCTGGTTTAACACTGATTATAACATGCTCTTGCTTCGCGGTGCGACCCCGGAACATAGGATTGTGATTATATTTAGTGACACAGCCCACAGGGCGCACTCACTGTCAATACGGCAATCGACACGGCACAGTGTCACGGGCGTAATTTGGCGCACCAAAGAGCGCGGGAACCGGCGATAACTTCTCGACAGCCGGGCCACGGTCGCTCACACGCAGCGGATTCCGAGGACACAGCAGATTCGGAGGTCCATGGGATGCGGCGGCAACATCTCGACAGCCGGCAGGGACCCATGGGAAGCTAGGGTTATTTTGGGAGCAAAACCACTGCAGACCCCAGGGTCGGTCCCTGGGTTTGCTTAACCCCAATTTAGTGTTTGTCTAGCTGTAGACACCATTCCTACAGCTCACCATAGGCCATCTATCATGTGAATGCAGAACAGCTGACTCTCACCATATCACTGCATTTTGATGGTTCCTCGAACCTAGTCTGGACCTTCAACACGAGCAAAATATCTTCTTGATTCTTTTACAATGGGTCCCTACCATGTACCATGCACTCGAGGCGATACAATGGACTCTGTAAAATGTTGATATGGGGTGAATTGGGCCACCAGGGGATAACATCAGTGCCTTCGGCCTCAAGCCACCCCTTTGCATGGTTGGATTGATGCTTTGAATCGCCTCGAATTGCCGTTATAGAAGAAATCAATGGTCAAAAATCCAGATTATGGTGTTCTCCGGTGCCGAGAAGGTATTTGGAGAGGATATCAGGATAAATGAGACAGTCCATGATGCCCTCGATGTAATGAAGTTTTTCAACACGTGCCTGGTGACACATCCCCAGCTTTTGTTGCTCCCCTCGCCATGTTTGATTTTATTTTTGGTGAATATGGGGTTCCCTGACTCCTCCAACACCACTCCCGGCCATCAGAAGAAAAAAAAAATTGAAATTAAAATCATCGGAAATATTACTGCCCGCCAATCCTCTTCTGTCCAATAACAATGGTGTTTCCCCCAGTCATTTCGCTTTCTCCGGTGGCCTGCAGTAAAGGGAGGGTTAAATTTATGACACAGACATTGGGGTTATGTTCCCTGATGGCATTAAACACAGTATCTAGCTGTACACAGGGGAAAAACTCCTGCTATAGGCTTGATGCACTCTTGGTATGAATGAAAGAGACCATTTGTAAGGCTGTGCAGACATCCCTCTTGTCCAATTTGAAAGCACAATCCTTTTTTGTTACTTTGGAGTTGAAATCATGAGTTGGGCCATACCGTGCGGTGATCCTAGATACCGTGAAGCCGGTAATATTTTGTTGTTCTGTGATTTACCGATTCGACATCCCCATGCCATTTGGCGACACTATAGTAGCCTTCTGAGTAGCAGAAGTGTTGGAGATAATGAATAGGAAGGTGTCTGTGCAGTTCAAAGGCGGTGCGATGCGGCGTTGTGGTGATTCGAGATGGAAAACCTGATGCTTTCCAAATGCGGAAAAAGGATTGGATCACCTGTGCGCGATGTTTATAGATCTCGCTTTGAGTATATTGATTCCGTGCCTCATGGTCCCGGAGCCGATTCTCTCTTCCGCAGTGCTGCACCCTGGTCTCCGATACAATTCGACGTCACTTCTAGGATCTATGACAATCATTGAAACAGCGCTCCCCATTTTTTTGCAGCCGTACACCCAAAAGGCACTTGGCAGGCTTGCGGATGGAATGTGCGGATATCGAGCCGATACATTTTTTCAGTTCAATAGTCGCAGCACTCCCTCCCACCCGACAAATCAGTGCAGCCTGCCCTTGTTCGCCCCTGCTGGTGTTTAGACTCCCTTCGCTGAACTGGTAAATACTACAGACTCAGACTGGAGTGTGTACTCCGTTCCGTGCTTCGTGTGGTTCAGGTAGTGATGGCTATATTGCTAATGCCGATCCTGGAGACTCGACTCACGACTGGATCAAGTGCTCTACGGGACTTGGTCAACTTTGGCACACTCTTTGCCTTGCTGTTTGCCTTGATAGATATGATCTGCCAGACAGCGCTCTCGTTTGCTTATAGGGTTGCATTATTCTACTCTTGTGAAATACTCTTCCTGATTCATATATCTGACTCGCAGTGCTAGCCCAAGTATGCCCAGATCACCTTCAAATTGAACTAATGCAGTACCCCAGGTCCGCATCCATGCTGAGAATGCGGGACCATTCTGGCAACACGGCATACCCCGCTGCACAGCGTAAAACAGACGTAAATGGTAGACTTGACCTTGTATTAAAGTCGGAATCCACTGTGAGTTGTTTCAGTGGTGCCTTGGGGATTCGTCGACACCGTCACAACCACGGCACAAATTCCCAACAAGCGAACCTGGCCCGCGGCCCGGGTGCATGCCCGTGGATATTCGATATTCGGGGCCTACAGTATGAAGCCAGTTAGTTTCTAATCGGCAAGCTTGGTTCGCACCGTGAAATCATCCCTGTTGAGATCCAAGAGCGCAAATTCACTGCCCGAAGAACTGAACTCGCAAAGTCCGTGATTTCAACCAGACATTCCAGCTTGGTTTCAGTGCGCCTGCTCATATTGCCCCACAGATTATTCTTACCTTCAACAATCTCTGATCATGACTGCCCTACCCCTGTTCAGTGTATTGATGTCAACTCCGCTACCTATTTTCTGGCGCTGTTTACAGCTGTTTGCAAGACTAATGACACTCGCTAAAAATAGTTAAAAGAAAGTATTTTTGATGCGACAGATTGCCAAGCTCGTTTCTTATCCAATTCTCAGCAGATTTTCCCGAGAGTAGGTGCGTTCGAAAACGGGTAAGCGGGGCTTTCATACAGTATCGTACTCACAAGGCAAATGATGTAATTCAGATGTTCCAAAATTCCGGCTGGCTGGTTTGAACCAGACGCGGCCACAGCCCTTTCTCCATCGCCAGACAACCGATTCGCATGAATCCAAATGATTCTGGAGCTGTGATAAATGCAAAGCTCTATGATATATTATATTTTGGTTTATTCTCAAGGCAACCTGCTAGGAATGAATACTCAGTGTCAATCAGTAAATCCATTCTTGGAGGTGTGTATCATGTGTGTTTCATTCTAGAGTGGTGGATTATTGATTGCCTTAATGTAAGCATTCGAAATCACCCGGATTCATGAAATTCAGCTCCGGGGTGATGGAGGAAGGGCCGTTGCTGCATCTGGTTCAAACCAGCCAGCCGGAACATCTGAATTACATAATTTACCTCGTGAGTAGGGTACCGTATGAAAGCCCCGCTTACCCGCTTTCGAACGCGCCTACTCTCGAGAAAATATACTGAGAATTGGATGAGAAACAAACTCGGCAATCCGACACAAAAAATGCTTTCTTTTAACTATTTTTAGCAAGTGTCATTAGTTTTGCAAACGGCTGTAAGCCGGCTGCGTATCAATGAGTTGGGAAGTAAGTCTGGAGACTTGGATTCACGGTGCTCTAGTTATTTCCAACCCGACTCGTTCACATTTCATTTGATGAATTGTGAGGCTACGTTGCCTGCTTCCACGCACAGAGATGTTTTTGGCTCTGCTGAGAAAATTGAAACTGTGTCAGCGCTGACCCGTATCGTTTTTATGGTCATTAAATCCTTGCCTTGGATTCTTCGTTCCTCAGCTCTGAATTGCCTGCACCGTCCCAAGCATTTAAGTTTCGGGTCCGCATTTTACATGCTGGCTTGATTGCTGCCGAACAAGTCCCTCTCCCTCAGTGCCTCGCTATCTATGACCTGAGCATGGCATACTGATTCCATTCGGGAGCCAAATCTTTGATCATTTTGAAATATTACCGCACAGCAACAAGGTCTGAACTCAATTCAAAGAATCTGGGTCAATTGAGCCAGATAATTTTGGGATAATGCACTGACCTATGCAGAATCCGCTTACAGCCACCAGGTTAAATTTTCTGATTCATTATAATATTTATTACAAAGGGAAGGCATACATATTGAACACACTAAGATTTATGCAGATCCTCAGATGCTTCCTCATCTGATGCTTCTGACTAAGGTAGACCCCATCCACCCTCGACGAACGTCACGTGGGCTTACCAATCCGTTACGGTCACACTTCCATCTTGGGCTTTCGCCACGAAAACAATTAATTTTGGCACAACGAAGGATGTCGGGGCCAATCCCTACGACCAGATTATGTAGATATACACAAAGAAATTATATACCAAGAGTTAGGGCTCTCCGGCCTTTGTTAGTGAGTGAATTAAGCAAATTATAATCAGTAGCACCATAAAATTAGTATCAATGAACGCCAGCCTGGTCGAGCTCTTCCAAAATGGATGCGGGGTAGGTTCTATGGCCCGGGTACTTCTTTGCGGCCCATGCTGCCTGCGGTCCCGTAAGTTTGTGATTGAGGTACGCGTCCCCGAACCGATGACAACGATTGACATATCTGCCAAGAAATCAGGTTGAGATGAACAAAAAGCAAAGCCGGCTTACCTCCTCATGAACAGCAGAGGAACCGCATCCAAGGAATCCATCGTGTTTTTTTCAAGCTGATCCTCGCGTGAAGACTCGGGCTTCAGCCGATAAAGCCGCTTGGCATAGCCCCAAACCATTTCGATAGGGTTGAGCTCGCAATGGAATTTTGGCAGGAATAAAATCTCGACACCCTCGGCTTCACACTCTTCCTCCAGAATAGACTTGGCTGCCGCAAAGTCTGGCAGATTGAAGACTACGCGCCGGCAGCAGCATTTTGATGTCTCGCTCTGATCTGCGCACTTGAAGCCAGTGCACTCGGTCCGCAAATTAGCATACTCATGCATCCCACGCTCTTCCAAGATCTGCTTCATCCCCTTAAATTTGCCAGGATGATCTGGGTGGTCGTCAGGGAAGTAGAGATCCTGTGCTGAGCCGTCAAAGTGTGCGCCAATCATTTTAATCTTCTCCTTGATAAGATTACCCCTAGAATCGTAAACCAGCTTCCCCTCCGTGTCCCGCTTGTTAACCTCAACAAGGAAGTTTGCTGACTCGCTGCCCTTTCGAGTCCCAGAAGGGCCTTTTGGCATGCCGCGTGCAGAAAGAGAGCCCTCGGAACGCTTCTTGTGAGTAGTAGCGTTGTCGTAAATAAAGACGTGGTCAAATTCAGGCCAGAGTTCCTTGACAAGTGCGCACGCAGCCGCTGCTTGTTCACGCACTTCAACGGAGGTAAAGTATCCATCACGGCCTTTCCCGGGTCGCATGTACTGGCAGGCATTTCGAGTGGGGTTATTCGGATCGCGGAGCCACCCAAAATCGGAGCAGAAGTAGTCGGCAACCATGAACGAGTGCCCCTCTCCCTTCCGGTATGGTGTTGCCGGCGCATCTTTGTGATACCAGGTGTCTCGCCGCCGGTCGTGTGCATAAAAAATGCTTTCATCGTGATACCAGATGATGACACGACGTCCCGTCTCGGTAAACTCGTTATTGATGGGCTCGCCGTCGTTGTCGAAGACAGAGACTCGATTCTGCAGCTGAAATAACCGTGGCAGATAGACATTGTCTCGATAATAAACAACATCTGGGCGCTCATGTCCATCAACGTACTGGCCTTTCTTAGGAGACGTGAATCTGATCATTGTAAGCAAAGAAATTACTGATGTACAATAATTACTGACCTGTATCCCAGCTCGTCAAGATATCGGCGGGCTGTTGTCAGAGATACCGGCTTGTCGATGCCGTGTTCTATGTGCACTACGGGATCATTCAAATATTCGACAAGTTTTTCTGCCGTGATCTCCTTCCCGAGAGACTGCAAGTAAAGACGTATGTCATTTGCGAGATCTTCATCAGCCAGCATGCTCTCATTCCATTCTCCATAAGGATTCACATCCAAAACTTCACGAGTGAGAATAAATTGTCGTGCGAGAGCAGCCAGTACACGTGCACAGTGCTTTCCACGTCCCAGACCAACAGCGGCCAAGCGAGCGGAAGCACCCCAGCAGGCATAAGTACCACCCTCCAATCCAGGCGTCACGTAGAAACTCAGCAGTGTCCGGATACAAATCAACCGGTTCCGTGTAAAGGCACTAATGTCAACATCTTTGTAGCCGACGCCTCGGCGTCCCCAAAGATCGCTGCCCCGCAATTCTCCGCGCAGATATCTCTGCACGCAATCCAGAGCAGCCTTGGCCTCTCCAAGATTGGGGGCCTGACGGCGGGTTCCCGCACGCATAGTTTGTTCATGCATACGATCTAGAAAAGTGCGAGGAGCACAAGGTCTCGGGTACTCGTCATCGTGAGAAGGTGATGTCGCCAGCAGCTCATCTTCTGTTTCCGGAACATCAATCAAGTCGCGGGGATCATCATTGCACTCCTCAGAGTCACCGGGAGGGAGGGAGGGAGGGGCAGAGGGTGGGAACAAAGGACGTGGCTGAGCAGGAGGAGGGAATGTGCAGATGGATAGCTGATCATCTTCATCATCCACCTCCTCCACAGTGGGCTTCGGTAGCTTCCATGTGAATGTACGGGTTGCCGGCGCGGCAGATGGGGACTCCGACGTGAATCCGGGGACGTGAAATGATTGGATCGATGTGTCAAATGGATCATCCGACGCGTCTGACGCGTGAAATGGATTATTAGAAGTATTGGACGCGTCTATATGCGTCTCCATCTCTGTGCTCTCGTCATGGATCTGAGAGTTAATTCATTTCAAATGAAAAAAGCTCTGCTCTGCGCTCACCATAGTGTTCTCCTTGTGTCTTTTCCTTGGGGATAGCCATTTCCGTATCTTTTTAGGACTAAGCACGTCCCATGCACGTTTAGTCTTGGACCCAATATTACTCAGATTCACGAGAAGATTTCCTGCCCGAGCCTTGCGAGCCTTCGAGTGCTTTCTCATAGATCGGCCGTGATGTGTGCCAGCGTGGCAAGCGATGTGGGCCAATTCTTTGACAGATTAGCTAATTCTGGGACTAAAACAGGGTTCTCGACCGTGTCTTTTCGGTTCAGACGCAAAATCAGTACCATATGCGGAATTAGCCGAAGGATTTGACCCAATTTGAGCTACTGATTATTTTATAGATTTTTTACAAACTTATTTGCTGGCATCATCCGAAAGAGGAAGTTGTCACATTTGACCACGTGACGTTCGTCGAGGGTGGATGGGGTCTACCTTATCTATCAATAGAACCCTCCAATGCTTCCCCATGGTCATGAACAAGCTTCTCAAGCTCCTTAGCCTCAGGCAGTTTGTCCAGACAGCAGTATGTTGATGCCAGATTTCGCATAGTCCACAGGGTGTTTGGATGATCATCACCAAGAACCCGTTTTGTTTCCCCAGTACAACAATTCCTACCTTTTCTGCTTTGTGGAACTCTCGTAGCTTGTGATATGTCTGTGCCAGATTGCCCATAGTTCGAAGAGTGTTTAGATGGTCATCACCAAGAACCTGTTTTCGCTTCCCCAGGACAAGAACTCCCAGCTCTTTTGCCTGTGGAACTCTCGTAGATTGTGATATGTTGATACCAGAGTACCCATGGTGCGAAGAGTGTCTGGATGGTCATCACCAAGAACCTGTTTTTGTTTCCCCAGGACAAGAATTCCCAGCTCTTTTGCCCTGTGGAACTCTTGTAGATTGTAATACATATATATGTTGATGTCAGATTACCCATGGTTTGAAGAGTGTCTGGATGGTCATCACCGAGAACCTGTTTTCACTTCTCCAACACCACAACTGCCAGCTCTGCTGCCTTGTGGGAGTGGCCTAGACTCAGATATATTACTGCCAGAGCATCCATTGCCTGAAGTGTATCTGGATGGTCTGCACCAAGAACCCGTTTTCGCTGTTCTAGCACTGCAAGCACCAGTTCCATAGCTGTCTCATACTGCCCTGCACAAAAATACACTATCCCATATTGTCCAGCAAAATCCACCACTACCTGCTTGTTGTCATACCTCAGGGACTCCACGTGGGAAATTAATCTCAGACTTGGAAGTTCTTGATGCTCAGTGGGTGCAGTGGGGATTTCTGCAATGGACATGCCCATTATGGAAGCCATGGTTGAATGATATGATTGTTGGTCAGAGATTGTTGTTCGACTCCAACGATGCACCAGGGGATGAATCGCAAACATTTTCCTCTCTGGATCAAAGCTCATGAGAGAATAGGCCTTGATCCCATTTGTGACTTTCAGGAAGCGAAGGGTGTCCCATTCACCTGCAGGCTCCAAGAACTGTGCAAGGAATTCCAGTGGCATTTGTAGTGCTTCTCAGGATGGAATGGCCTGCTGAAATTTGTATGCAGCAGTTCTGCTGAATATCTCCTCTGAAATTCCATCCCAATAGAGAAATGAACAAAGCGGCAAGAACATAGCAGCTGGCTGGCTGAGCTGGTCAAAGCTCATTTGCCATGTGGTGTATACTGTCCAGGTGTACTCATCGTGGCTCTGAGCTGGCTTTTTGCTTAGCAGTTGGGCCCGACTCTTCATATAGATATCTAAATAACCATTGAGGGCTTCAGATTGCGAGATGAAGACTCCAGCCTGAACAATTGCCAGAGGAAGATAGCACAATTACTTTGAAACATCACTTCCAGTGATGCTGCAAGAAACAAACATCAACTCACCTTCACAATTTCAGCAGCAATTTCCTCATTCGCCGGTAAATTTATTTGTGCTGCACTTTTGAGTAGCAATGCAACAGCATCAGTTTCATCCATATCAGACACAGCAGAGTGTGCACCAGCATAGACACAGAGTTTGGGGTTACGAGAGGTGATGATAATATTTCCGTTATTGCACCGAGGTAGAAACCGGTTCGGGTTGATCTTTGGGTCATCTGCATTGTCATAGAAAAGCAGCCAGTGTTGGTTTGTATTGGCAAGCCACTTTAATGCATCCTGTGAAGAGCTGTCAACATTTTTCACTGTAGCAATGTTCTTTCGGCCTGTTTCAATTGTTACTGTGCTTCTGGCATCGAGGAAAAATTTGCCTGTAAAGCTAGGCACATGATGAGTCTCCTAGAGATTTATTTGTCCAATTTGACTTACCGTGATGAGCCGTTGATAAATTTCAGCGCAATTTTGTGTCTTTCCTGCACCACCTAATCCATACATCACATAAATGTGTTGCTTTCGAATCTGTTGTTTAAAGAAATGATCCATTTCATCATGGATTGACTGTCTTCCTTGGAAGATTCTGGATGGTGGAGGGCAATTGTTTGTCGGTTGAACTGCTTGAGCAATGGAGACATCTGAAAACCTATGTAAAAATGGAGCAACACTATTGAAATGGGAATTTTACTGGGTGGGATCACCATTGCATGAATATAATTCACATTCCCACAAATGAATGTCCCGCTTCGTAAATCAGTCATGAGTGGAGCAGCAGGTTGCCCAAATTTGTCCCCCACATTAATTGAGGGATAACACATTGATGCATCCACTGTTGTGCTTAGAGGCAGCAACAATGGAGTGAGTCGGTGTTCTCTTTCATCCGAAAATATGTGACTGGATGGTAAGGGGTTTGAAACAGGGCAGCTGACATATTATCTGAGGGTGAAATGTTGTTGCCAACCTCTGGAATGGCTGACATTGGGACAAAGTTGGACAAGGGTTGTTCGAAAGCCGGATCCAGCGAGTCATGAAACAGCTCATGAGACTCGGAGGAGAATTCTGGTTCCTGCGGGGAGAATGGAATTTGGGTAGGGTTCAAGAACGAAGGAATGGGGCTGGACGAAGATTCTCCATCTGCAACAAGGGGGGATGAGTTCTGTGCCCTGCTCAGAGTTTGAGAGGCATCTTTTTAGATTCATTAGGTCCTGTTAAATTACATTGGCCTAGTGACATACCATCCGATAGCATCCTCGCAGCTCCAATTCCTTGGTCATTCCTTTCTATCCCCAACCGTTCATGACTAGAGTCTTCCGCCACAAATTCTACTGCACTCGTATTTGGCCCTGGCACAGGCTGCATGGTATGGATATGTATGTCTGCTGCATTGTCGATGAAAGTCCCGCCAGTAATTTGAAACCCAGAGGCAGATGTAAAGAGTGGCATAGAGGAGCAGAGGAGAGTGGGAGACACTTCACGCGCTGAGAAGCTGTGTTGCAGTGCTATAAATACTGCCGCCGAAATCGGTGTTTATTTTTTACAGCATTGCGCGCTTATTTGAACATATGATTGGCATGATCACGCAGACAAAGAAAAAGAGAAGAAAAATTGAACAGCGCTTGTAAGGGACCTGGCCGTCAACAGGCTGTCCACGTCTGTCATGCAACGAAGCACAGCCAATCACTGTGTTCCGACCCCTTGTAGACAGAGGGTCTGTCTATCCCTGTAAACAAAGGGTAGACGAAGCCCTTTGTCTACGTATGTCTACATCATGTAGACATGGCTCGTCTACATATGTCTACTGTGACACCAATAAATTGGTTTCACATGATTTTTCGCAAATAGGCGCACGCATACACTCACCACTTCATTAAAATCCCCAATACCACTACACCTCTGCTCTGATGCCACATTTGACCGCTTCCGTACTCTGCGTCGATCCTACGGTGATACACCAATCCCCGAGAATGATGTAACCAATCGCTACAGCCTAGAACCCGAAAAAGGCAACTGTTGAATCCCAATTGTCTTTTAATGTTCTGCATTCCCTGGTAGCCATCCTATTGGACAAATTCTGGTAAACATCTATAAAATGCAGAGGAACAATAAAGTGCGCAGCAGGTGAGACCATTGGTTTAAAAATCTCCATTCTACTCCATCTACTGTATTGTTTAGATATTGTCCTCATGTCTCAAGATTCTGATGCCAAGATGATTTCCATTGAAGCGTTCCGGAGTAACCCTTTTTGAGCATTTCCTCTACAAAGTGAGTAATTTGATATTTTACTTATTTTAATCCTCTCTTTCTTTTTCCTATGAACCCTTCCAGTTCAATAGCAATATCCCCTTAACGTTGAATACTGTTCTTAAGAGAAACACCCTATTAAAGATACATTCGGTGGACCTCTTGTAAAACAATTTTTACACTTGACAACGCCTATTGATGCACTCGCTTAATCCTCTGCTGATGTGGTTAGTGGGACTCGGCTGATGAGCACATCAACCGGATTTCAACCTCCGCTCCCAGCAGAATAAGCTTTGAATCAAGTTAAACATTCCAAAAAATATTTCTCAGCCCCACGCAGTGGGCCCCTGCGGCGAGCAGTTGCACCACGCATTGGGCCCAGCGATGAGCATCAAGGGGGGGTCCACAGGGGTCTCCCCCGTGCCAGATTATTTATAAAACTGGGAATGAGCTCGTAATCTTGCGGATTTGGGAAAAGCTGTGAATAAATTGACTTTGATACGCCGTCAGGCTAAAAGGAGGGGAGTCTAGGGGGAACACTGTTCCCCCCAGCGTGCCAGCAATTCAAATAGCCAGACTTACTCTAACATGCAGTGGTAGACTGTCACACAGTTGGCTCAGCAAGCCGAGAATGATGTGCTGATGCAAAGTGATGCGACTCACGACTCGCTTCACATTGGGAATAGCTGTTCGTGGCGGAAATAGGCATTCCCACGCATTTGCCGAATGCCTATCGCCTGAATGATACTAAAGCTGTATGTACTCCATTTGAATCAATGGAATTTCAAGGCCAATGGCGAGATCAACCAGGACTGCACACTTTTTCTCGGCCTTGTACACAGACACTGAGCTGCATGACGCGATCTTGTACAGCCGACGATTGAGGCAAATTGACGCTACAGGGATCGCCACTTCGATGGAAAGAGTGCATAACGGGAAAATTGAAGAGCGGGGCCCATATCTTCAAGAGACACGTCGCAGTGGACTGGAGACAAAAGACAAAGATGTGATGTCATGCACGCTCGCCACGTCGGGAGGTCCGGGTTATCAAACCATTGGAACCGAGGATCGGAGTGAACCGGGCTGGTTCACTCAGATGAGGAGGCCTGCACAAGAACCCTCGAATCGGAGTATGCAGCCCATCGCGGAGGCGACAGAGAGTAGGGCTTGAACCCGTACGTCGAACCAAGGGGGTACAGAAAAATAAAAAAAATACCTGGGGCCATATTTTTTTCAAACCGACCCTCCCTCTGACCTCCCTACCACGTGATGTCCAAATAAAGCAATTTATCACGTGGGAGTTGCCGGGAAATGCTGCCATCCGTTGAAAAAAGCAGGAAATAACATCGAACAACCACAGATCATGCCAAATCAGTTAATTCTCCCATCATAATTAATAACTACCTCAGAATATTTTTTAGCTACCCATCCCGAACATCGCAACTTCGAACTGCCAGTGGGAAGCTCAGAGTTGAGTGGTAGCATTGTACTTCATGTATGCTTAATTTCACTGAGTCTAAATCCTATATAATATTTTAACCTCACATATACCAAACCTGGGTCAATACTGCTGGATGTACTGCTTCACTGCGTTCCGACCCCTTGTAGACAGAGGGTCATTCTACCCCCATAGACGAAGGGTAGGCAGACCTGTTTGCCTACCTGTGTCTATATCATGTAGACACTGTTGGTCTACATTTGTCGACGTCGGTCTACGTCGGTCTACGTACGTAGACCGACATAGACCAATGTCGAGGCACTTAGACCGATGTAGACAAATGTGGGAAAATCCGGAGCTACTACATTTAGTGCTCACCAATAAAACAGTGGGAGGATGGTCATGAGCTGACCGATCCAGTAGAATAGGAAAATGGAGGCCAGATCTGCAGTATGAAATTGAAGAGGTGTGTCTACGTGCGTCTACGGTGTCGACGCACGTAGACATATGTAGCCGACACCGCATAGCCAGACGTAGCCGCATGTACACCGACATCACGGTGTACACATATGTAGCCAGATGTAGTCGAAGATCGACACAGATCGACACATGTCGCAGCATGTAGAACAACGTACACCTGGGTGTGTCTACATAGGGTGGGAACGCAGTGCTTCCCAATAGGATTGCAGACCAATAGTACACCCACCTTGACTTCAGACATCTCAAACATGGTCATATTTCACCACCAGAAGGCCCTGGGATCCTGTCCGAACATAATTATAAAAACCCATTATTTTTTTCCCGGCCTGATGGCAGACCCACCCTCCCTGCCCTAGGTCTCGGCTTGTCCGGCCCGAACCCCTTGCGTCGAATGGCACGGCCGTTTCTGGGTACAGACGGGTCAACCCGTCTTGTCTCCTGAGTCCTGGGTTCTGAAATCGAGAAACATACGGGTCCCTGCCATCCCGGCCCTACCCAGCCTTTTAGATGGGTCTTGATGCATTCTCAAATCATGCAGTAGACCTTGCGTAGACTACAAGAGATTAAGTATCTTGCCGGCTCCAATTCGCAAATGCCATAGATTGCAAGTAGTGCAAACCGGGTAAATGGCCTGAGGGAGGCCCCCCCCTGGTCATTTAGATTTCATGGAGAAGCCAGGGGTACATAGTGTGGCTGCGGGAGGGCGCGGGAGGCGCGGGACAAGGCCAGATATACTCATTGTCAAAAGCATCTATCAAGCGGCAAAGACTCGGCATCTATGGCACCATGTGATGTGCCCACCGGAACACATTCTTTCTGTGCCGAAGGAAGACCCGTCGAAGCCGTCGAACAGCCGGGTACGGGTCCCCCGTCGACGGGCCAACCCGTCCGTACCCATCCCAGCACAGGTAGGCTCCAAGACCCAAAACGTACGGGTCCAAAACCATCCGTCCCGGCCGTCGACGCGTCGAAAACGGGGACGGGTTCAAGCAGAGAGAGAGCGATCAGCGGTTGTGCATACACCGCCACAACTTTCTCTTTGCTCTTCATCTTCACAACAAATTTGGGATGGATCTACTTTTACACTCGCCTGTTTCTTTTTTTCTGTGCAGGTTTCGTCAAGGTTTCTCTTCAATTGTTTTTCGAGCTTGTTTTCGATTCGGAATTACTCAAATATCACTCCTTGCGGGCCGCAGGCCTGTCAGGAATCTCTCTTCCGAGATCCCCGGTTCCGCCGCATCGCCCTCGCCTCTTTTCATTCCCTCGATCCCGATTATATCCGCACTTCCATTCCTATATTTCCCCTTGTCTTGATTCCTCCTTTTCTTTTGCGTATAAATACGGACCGAACTTGTCTACTTACGTCGTTCAATCAACTCCGTCAATATCTGATTGCTGAGTTCATCTCTGATTCCCTCCGACTCGTCCTTCCGACGCCAGTTTGCTTCCTCTCCGTTTCCCCTTTAGGACTCGGTTCTCACAAGGCCTCAGACTCGAGCTGGCGAATCCATCTCGATATTGACTCTGTGCATCGTGGTCCGAAGCCGATTCTCGTGCTGCACCCCACTTGTACGATCTATGACAGTCATCGTCGAATAATGCTCCCCATTTCTTTTGCAGCCGCACACCCTGAAGGCACTTGGCAGGCTTGCGAATGGAATGTGCAGATAATGAGCCACTACACTTTATTGGTTCAGTGGTCGCAGCCTTCCCTCCAGATGAACCCCAACCCCCAGGGTGCTGGCCACCCTCTTTGCATCCACCCTTATTCGACATACTCTCCGTTCTGCCCAGCTGGCAAATATTGGACAGATTCCGACTCGAGTGTACTCCGTTCCATGCTTCTTCTCGTTCGGACTGCGCCAGCTACTATCTGCTATGAATACTCGCTGGATCAAACACTCTACGAGACTTGGCTAACTTTGGCACACTGATTTGCATTGATTGTTGTAGTATATGTCCGGTATCTGCCAGATACAGTAACTTGGGACCCTCCGTTTATAAGGCTGCGTATTGTAACTTACTGCAATACTTTTTTCCTGTCGTTCTAAAATCAATGGGTCTTAGCACCATGACGACAGCAAGTACCTCGTGCCTTCGAAATCCGATCCCTCGAAAATTTATGAGGTCGATGTCGACACCTATTCTTGTACCTACTTGGACTTTCCCCTCATTTCGTATTGCAAGCACATTTGCGCTATTCAAGAGCTCTTTGATGAACCCGCTGGAGAGTCACACCTTCATAGTCCAAACATCCCGGCTCTATCCCAACTGTCGCCAGCTGTAACTGCACCCGCATCCGAACCCACAATTGCCAGCAACAAGCCGAACCTCATAACTGTAATTGCAGAGAAGCTCGAAAGACTCGCAGCCCGTATCCGACGACGGCAGAAAGATTCTTCAAGCGGCTTGGACGACCAACTGAAGTGTCTCGAAGCTACTTTGGATGCGATGCTCATTGCAACGGACAACGATCTGGTTCTGCCATCAAAGCATCAATTGGCGCCGGTTGCACAGATTCCGACTGTGTTTACTCTGTTCTGTACTTCCTCCCGTTCGGACTGCGCCGGCTACCGTCTGCTAATCTTGAATAGTCGCTGGATCAAACACTCTACGGGACTTGGCCAACTTTGGCACACTGATTTGCATTGATTGATGTTACAGTATATGTCGGGTATCCGCCAGATACAGTGACTTAGGACCCTCCGTTTATAAGGCTGCATTATTTCAGTCTTGTGCAATACTCTTTCCATCCCGGCCCTAGCCCAAGCGTGCACCCTCTCACCTTCGAACCAAACTGACGCACCGCCGGAACACCATACCGTTCTCACACGACAGCACGCCCCGCTGCGCAGCGTAAAACAGACACAAATGGTAATCTTGACCTTGAATTGAAGTCGAAATTGGAATCGCCTTATTATAATTGATATCCGCAGTGAGTTGTTTCGGTACAGCCTTGAACGTGGGGATTTGTCAACACCCTCGCAGCCGCGGCACAAATTCCCGACACGCAAACCCGGACCCAAGGCCCGGGTACATGCGAGTGGATATTCGCTATTGGGGGTGATTAAAGTTGCCAGCTCCTAATCGCCGAGGGCTGCTGGCCGGTTCTTCAAGCCCAAATCCACCGCTCGAGGAACAGAGCTCAGCGAGATCTACCAGACATTTCGGCTTTGCTGCAGTACACCTGCTCATATCGTCCCGGAGATTATTCTTCCGCTCTCTTCACTTCAATCTCTGATCATGACTGCCCTCAGTGTATTTGATGTCAAGTCGGTTACCTCTTTTTTTACGCAATTTTGGAAGCAAGGGCTGTTCAAATCGGCTGGGTATCAATGAGTTAGTAAGTAGGAATGGACGGACAATTGGATTCACGGAGCTCTGAGAATTTACGATCTGGCTCTTTGAAGACAACGGATTGTAAGGCTACGTTTCCAGCTTCCATTCGCACAGATTTTTTTGACTCTGCTGGGAAAATTGAAATTGTGTCAACGCTGCTGACTTGTACCACCTTATGGTCATTCAATCCTCGCCTAGGATTCTTGGTTCCTTAGGTCTCAATTGCCTCAAGCATCTAAATTTTGGGGGCGCATTTTAGGAGCTGGCTTCATTGCTGTTGAGGAAGTCCCTCTGCCTCGGGGCCTCACTATCTGTGATCTGAGCATCTCATACTGATTCCGTTCGGGAGCCGGATCCTTGATCATTTTGAAATACCACACAACAGCAAAGTTCGAACTTAATTGGAAGAATCTGAGCTCAATTGAGCCATATAAATTTGGTATACAGCACTGACCTATTCAGATTCCGCTTACAACCACTGGTTTACAATTTCTGATTCATTATAATATTTATTACAAAGGGAAGGCATATGTACAGATGGAACACACTAAGATTTATGCAGATCCTGAGATGCCTCCTATCAACAGAACCTTACAATGCTTCCTCATTGTCACGAACAAGCTTCTCAAGCTCCTTAGCCTCGGGCAGTTTGTTCAGACAGCGATGTGTTCGGGCTAAATTTTGCATAGCATGTAAAGTATTTGGATGGTCATCACCCAGAATCTGTTTTCGTTTCTCAAGGACAACAATTCCCAGTTCTTGTGCCCTGTGGAACTCTTGTAGATCATGGTAGGCTGATGCCAGATTGCCCATGGTCCACAGAGTATCTGGATGGTCATCACCAAGAACTTGTTTTCGCTTCTCCAGGACAAGAATTCCCAGCTCTTTTGCTCTGTAGAACTCTCGTAGATTGTGATATGTTGATGCCAGAGTACCCATGGTTTGAAGAGTATCTGGATGGTCATCACCAAGAACCTGTTTTTGTTTCCCCAGGACAACAATTCCCAGGTCTTTTGCCCTGTGGAACTCTTGTAGATGGTAATATGTTATAGCCAGATTACCCATGGTTCGAAGAGTGTCTGGATGGTCATCACCAAGAACCTGTTTTTGCTTCTCCAGCATCACAACTTCTAGCTCTTCTGCCTTCCTGAAATTGCCTAGCCTGTGGTATGTTACTGCCAGATTACCCATAGCAAGAAGAGTGCCTGGATGGTCTGCACCAAGAACCTGTTTTTGCTTCTCCAGCACCACAACTTCCAGCTCTTCTGCTTTGTGGAACTCTCGTAGATTTCGATATGTCACTGCCAGATTACCCAGGGCTCGAAGAGTGTCTGGATGGTCATCACCAAGAACCTGTTGTCGCCTTTCTAGCACTGCCAGCATCAGTTCCATGGCTGTCTCATACCGCCCTGCATAATAATACACCATCCCATATTGGACACCAAAATCCACCACCACCTGCTTGCTGCCATGCCTCAAGCATTCAATGTGGGAAATTAATCTCAGACTAGCAAGTTGTTCATCGACTGTGGGGATTTCTCTAATGGACATACCCATTATGGCAGCCATGATTGAATGATAGAACTGTTGGTCTGTGATTGTTGTTTGACTCCAACTATGCACCAGTGGATGAATAGAATACACTTTTCTCTCCGGATCAAAGCTCAACAGGGAATAGGCCTTGATCTCATTTGTGACTTTTAGGAAACGAAGGGTATCCCATCTGCCTCCAGGCCCTATGAACTGTTCAAGGAATTCCAGTGGCTTCTGCAATGCTTCTCTGGATGGAATGGCCTCCCGAAAGTCATATGTGGCAGCTCTGCTGAAGATATCCTCTGAAATTCCATCTTGATGGAGAAATGAACAAAGCTGCAAGAACATAGCAGCTGGCTGACTGAGCTGGTCAAAGCTCATTTGCCACGTGGTGTACACTGTCCAGGTGTAGTCATCATGGCTCTGAGCTGGCTTTTCACTGAGCAGCTGGGTATGATTTTTTGTATAGATGTCCAAATAACTATTGAGGGCTGCAGATTGCGAGATGAATGCTCCAGCCTGAACAATTGCCAGAGGAAGGTAGCACAATTCCTTTGAAACATCACTTCCAGTAACACTGCAAGAAACAAACATCAACTCACCTTCACAATTTCAGCAGCAATTTTTTCATTCACCGGTGAATTCACTTGTGCTGCACTTTTGAGTAGCAATGCAACAGCATCAGCTTCATCCATATCAGACACAGCAGAGTGTGTGCCAGCATAGACACAGAGTTCTGGGTTACGAGAGGTGATGATAATATTTCCGTGATTGCACTGAGGCAGAAACCGATTCAGGTTGATCTTTGGGTCATCAGCATTGTCATAGAAAAGCAGCCAGTCTTGAGGTGTATTGGCAAGCCACTTCAATGCATCCTGTGAAGAGCTGCCCACATCTTTCACTGTAGCAATGTTCTTTAGGCCAGTTTCAATTGTTACTGTGCTGCTGGCATCCAGGAAAAATTTGTCCGTGAAGCTAAGGCCTTTGATGAGTCATATAAGGATTTGTTGGATTTTGACTTACCATGACGAGTCATTGAGAAATTTCAGTGCAATTTGTGTCTTTCCTGCACCACCTAGTCCATACAGCACATAAATGTGTTGCTTTCGAATCTCTTGTGTAAAGAAATTATTCATTTCATCACGGATTGACTGTCTTCCTTGGAAGATTCTGGATGGTGGAGGGCAATTGTTAGTCTGGTGAGCTGCTTGAGCATTGGAGATATCTGAAAAACCTCGGTAAAAATGAAGCAACACTATTGAAATGGCATTCCTACTGGGTAGGATCACAGTTGGATGAATATAATTCACATTCCCGCCAATGAATGTCCCACCGCTGATGATTTTCGGTTGGTGAGTTGGGTTATACCAAGGGAGGTGATTGATAACAGCAGCAGAACTAGTATTGCTCCGAACATCTGCAGGTTCCCCAAATTGGTCTGTCAAGAGCCCCAAGTTATTTGAGGGATAAGACATGAATGCATCCACTGTTCTGCTCGGAGGATGCAAAGATGGACCAAACCCATCTTCTGTTTGTTCTGAAACTGTATAGGTGGATGAGAAGGGGTCTGGCCCAAGTGCAGCCAATGTCGACCCAAATAGGTGATTATCCGAGGGTGAAGTGTCGTTGTAAACCTCCAGAGTGGCCGAGATTGGTGCAAAGCTGGACAAGGGTTGCTCAAAAGCCGGATTCAATGAGCTATGAATTGTCTCATGAGACTCGAAGGAGGAGAATTCAGGTTCCTGTTGTGAAAATGGAAATTGGGTAGGGTTCGAGAACGAAGGACCAGAGTTGGACCAAGATTCTCCATCGGCAAGCAAGGACGAGCTCTGTTCCCTACTCCGAATTTGTGGGCGACTGGAAGCATCTTTTTGGCTTATTAGGTCCCGTTAATCACAAAGGGCAGGTGACATACCATATGGTCGGACCCTCGCAGCTCCAGTCTGTTGACCACTCCTCTCCAGCCCCGACAATTCACGACTCAGGTGTTTTGTCGCAAATTCTAGTGCACCGAGATTTTGCCCATGCATAAGCTGTGTGGTATGGATGTTTATGCCCCCTGTATTGTCGATGAAAGTCCCGCCAGTGATTTGGAACCCAGAGGCAGATGTAAAGAGTGGCATGGAGGAGCAGAGGAGAGTGGGAGACACGTCATGCGCTGAGAAGCTGTATTGCAGTGCTCTACTGCGGCCGAGTTCCGTGTTGATTCTTTTACAGCATTGCGCGCTTATTTGAACATATGGCATGATCACGCCGCAGACAAAGAAAAAGAGAAGAAAAATTGAACAGCGCTTGTCAACAGGCTGTCCACGTCTGTTATGCAACGAGGCACAGCCAATTATATCAGCGAGTGATAGAGCAAATTTTTCGCAGCTGCGCGCTGTTCAAATAGCCCTCACGGGGAGGTCAATAGATATGGGAATGAACCATTCAATGATGATATCGAATTCCAAATGAACGTGAGCTATCCATTAATATTTGGTTAAAGATACGTGGATGGGCATCCCGAGAATTACATACAGGCCCAAAAGTCGTGGTTGCATTAGAGCCAAGCCGCCAAAGCACCTTGGTAGAACGAAAAGGAAGTCCGTTGCCCAGAGTTCTCACTTGATGGAGGCATTAACCTGTTTGTGCAACAGCCATATGAGCCATCTGATGGCTTTTTTGCCGTGCGCACCATATGGCTTTCCGACGGCATGACTTTTGAATCAATTCATTTATTGATCTTCCTTTGAGTGTATTCTGGCCATATTCATTATATAACACTATCATTGCAACTTCCTCGGTTGGGGTGAGGCGATTCTTGCTGGGAATTCCAATTTTCTAGGATTCTCGCTGTCGTAGATGAGTGTGATGGCTAGGCAACAAGTTGTTTTCGAGAGACAACTTCATTTAGAAGAATGACAAAGATTTCTGAGAGGAAACAATGTAGGATAGCCCCAGCCATACAAGCCATTAGCCATACGGCGCGCACTGCAAAGAAGCCATCTGATGGCTCATATGGCTGTGCGCAACCTCTCTATTGAATAACAAGGAAATTTCGCGGGAGCTGGATAAGGTAAGAGGCGGAAGAAAAGACAAGTCCGAGACTCACGTGGCCGCGCCATCACCGCCATCAGTGGCTGTGTATCTCCGCCTTCCCTCTTCCGCTCACTCACCCAAAACAAGATCAGTATTCACAAATATTTGTTTTGCTCATGTGTCTATTGATTTATGCTGTTTTTTTACCAAAAAAGTTGATTGGCACCAAATTCCTAAGAAACGCGAAAGACGCAGTGGATAAGTAGCGTCGGCGGCTATGGACGTAGATATGGTACATAGGTACTGTAGCGTACGGGGCGTTCCGTGTCTTCCGCACACGCGGACGAGGAAGAGGCGCGGCATACGCCACCTACCTCGCGCGCTCTCTGCCTTCGTGTCCTGCACGTTTGCGTACGCGTAGCGTGGCGGGAAGGGGAGGACGTACACGGACCCCCGCATCTCCATCGAGACTGTGAGGACCGAGGACGCGAGCAGGACACCAGCGCCCGCACCCGCGCTTGTCCATCTCCATTGTACCGCACGGGACCCGCGAGGCGCCGCCCGCACTCGACAAGGAAGAGGGCGGAGGCGAGGGCGAGGACGAGAGCGCGATATACGCGCCCATACTGGCACCTTTCCTTCTCTGTTGCGTCGACATCTCTCTCCCCGTCCCCATCCCCATCTCCTCCAAAGACGCGCGCAGTCCCTCTACCTCCATCCCCATCCCCATCTGCGCGCTCCTATCCCCACCTCCACCTCGTACTCCATCTCTGCGTACGCCATCCGCATCTGCGCGCACTCCTCCACCTCCATCCATACTTTCATTCCAATCCCGACCTCCACCTTTGCGCGCTCCTCTACCTCTACCTCTAACTCCACCCCATCCCCATCAACGTCGATACGCAAGTATGCGCCGTCGTGTCGCCGTAAAGGGCGGGAGGGAGGAGAGGCGGGGGAAGACGCGTCGTAGTCGTGAGTCGTGGTAAGGGAGCTAGGAAAGGAGTCGGCGAGCGAGTCCCCGGGCACAGGCGCGCGCGCGATGTGACACGCGCACCCGTGTGTCGCCGTAGAGGGAGGTGAGCGCAGCGGGGAAAGAGGGCTTGTGTCATGAGCGTGGGCAAGTGTACATCCATCTCCACGGGTAACGCCCGAGTGCGCGCAGTCTACGCGGGGAAGGGAGAGCGCGAGGGAGGCGGGAGGCGAGCGGGTCTACACGGGCATGAGGTGTGGTGAGATCGACTTTGTTCTCGGCGCCGAAGTGCTTGCGCGCTGTTTTCGTTTTCATCTCCATCTCATCCGCGCACTTCTCCAACTCCGACTCCGACTCCACTCCCAGCTCCGTCGAGACGAGATGCGCGAGTGCGCGCTTGGAAGGAGGCGCTCGCGGCGGCGTCGTGAATTATAGCAAGGGAGGGGTAGGTAGGCAGCGAGACGGGGACGGAGGGAGGGAGGGAGGGAAGTGAGACGGTGTCGGCGGTGTCGTAGTGGGCGGGCGAGGTAGGGCTCGGACGAGGGTGAGGGTAGGATGGTGAGGGGAGGATGCCCTCCTTCATCGACACGGTATGCGCATCGAGATCATCATGCCCTTTCCTGTCTGCACACCGACTCCACCTCCATCCCCTCCGCCACCTCCATCCCCATCGACGCCCGCGAGCGCGCATCCGCACTACATCCTCCGCCCCCGCCTCGATCAGCGCGAGTGCGAGCACGACGGGATACCCCACGCCGCACCAGCGCCTCTCGCGCGCCTCCATCTCCACCCCCATCGACATGCATATGCGCGGGGCAGCATCTCCGGCTCGGGTTCCATCCTCATCTCGATGCACATTGTCCCCCTCATATTTCCATCCCCATGTCCGTGACGTCGACGCCCATCTGCGTGCCCTGGCTGCCTTCATCGATCCGCATCCCCATCCGCGTGCGCTCCTCCGTCTCCACCTTCTCCCGCATCCGCCTGCCTTCTCCATCTTCGCCTCGCGCTTCATCGACATGTGCATGAGAAGGCCGAGTGTGGGGTCTGGGTCTCGCTTGTGAGGGATGGCGAGGAGAGCGTGAGGGAGTCGGTGCATCCTAGTACGCAAACAAAGCGCGGCGTAAGAGGCAGGCCACAAGCGAGGCGTCAATGGTGTTGTCGGGATAAGTCCCGGCAAGGACGGTGTGAAGGAGTCGAGGAAGGGTTAGGACGGCGAGCGGGACGGAGGTGGGAGTGGGCGCGAGGCCCTGCCGCACTTCATGGGTGTGAGCGACCTCACTCTGCTGATGCTTTTCGTGCGGCTCCCGGCCGCGAAGAGCGCAGGGAAGTGGGTGCGCGTGCGGCTTTCGCTCAGAGAATGCGGAGCCGAAGCGAATAGCAATAGCAATAACGGTGGAGAGAGAGCAGCGGCTGCCCGCTCCCCGCGCCTCTGCGGCCAAGCCAGGAACGCGACGAGGACCGAAAGCACGCAGCAGCCGCTTTGTTCTCTGTGTCTTTGTCAGCCACACGCGGGGGGAGCCCTGGGACTAGGTTGATCTGCTCCCAAGCCCGCGCGGCGCAATCGGCTGGTGCGAAGCGGGAGGTAGCGGCCATAGGATGCGAGGGGAAGGTGTGTGCGAGAGGGAGTGGCGATTAGGTGAGGAATGGTGCGCGGGGGAATTAGGCCAGGCGGTGGACGAAGGCGCGGGGGTTAGGATGACGTAGGGACGACGAAGGTATGTTGTGGCGTCGAGTATGTAGTATGTAGGACTAGACACAAAGCATTGGCTTTGGACGACAAATTCTTTTGAAGACTCGTTAGTGGGCTGAGTCGAGCCAAGAACGGTGGGAAAACGCACAGAGCAACAAGTGAACTAATGGAATCCCAAGCACGATTAGTCTGTTAGTTACCGCGTAAATTAGCCGGCGGCCTGCGTTATTATGTAACCATCACAGATGCATGCACAAACAAGCACTTCGCCAGACGCGTCTTGACGCGTCCCTCATCTTCTCTGATGGCCGGGCTCAGGGGGTGACTTCCAAATCATATAAGTTGAACTCTGGGAGCATCGCCTTGTACCTTCAGATGAATTGGATCCCTTCCGACCGAAACAGGCTGAAATTGGAGATATATATTGGTTTGTGCGCTTTTCATGCCGGAAACGACTCGCGAATGTACCAGAGATTTGTCCAAGCCCTTAAGTTGAGTTTTTCAGTTTTAAAATTGCATTGAAGGTTGCCAACGGTTTACAACGCGTCTGAATCGCGTTGGGGACCCACTCACGTGAGGCTCGGCTAACACAATCTTACATAATAACGCAGGCCGCCGGCTAATTTACGCGGTAACCAACAGACTTTATCGAGCGAGGTACGAGCTAGAAACGATAAAGCGTCTGTCGAGAGAGACTAAAAGCATCCTGGTGTTTTTGGACGGTTAGCTTTCGCACGGCCGACATTTAATTTAGGGTTCCGTAAGTAACTCCCCGGGAGTTCCTCACAGCTGTTAGTAACATCGAGCCTCTCCAGGGGGTTATTCACAGGTGTTAGTAACAAAACAGTTAATAACAGTTATTAACCTGTAAATAATAGTTATTTACACTGTAAATTACTCGAGGGCTGTAAATAACTCAGAAATCGGTCGATTTGTGTCCCTGCTATTCTTCTACGCCTTCTCGTTTGCAACCTGATAAGATATGGGAGGGCTGGGGGGGGGGGGGGGGGATTTATTACTATGTGACAAATATTTTTGACGCGTTGTTGACGGTACCGGAGTTGTTTTACGCGTCCCGCGCGCTGATGCTTATTCAACTGATCTGTACCGTACTAGTGCTCAACCAAAGCATCAAAGGCTGCCAGGTCCAACTGAGACTGGGTGTATGCCTTCCAACATCGTAGGTTATTCACAGTTATTAACAGCATTTTAAGGGCCATTTCGGTGGGCCTGGTTAATAACAGTTATTAACAGGGTGTTAGTAACCTATGTTAGTAACACCCTAGTTACTCACGGAACCCTAATTTAATTCGGAATCACACTCTCGCTCTCGCTCAGAGTAGGGATCCTCACCGAAACCGTACAGAACCGTATACGGTTACGGTTATACGGGTGCCCGTAACCGTACCGTATGGTCCTCTGGCTGGCCTCATACGGTTACGGTTTGCCACCGTACGTATACCGTATGATCCCGTATTTATACGGTCCGTATACGGCGTATTACGACCGTAAATTGGAGAGCCCTCCACCAAGGTATTGACAACGATGGGGGAATGGATGAACCTCTAATAAATTAGTAATAAATTTGAGACACCCGGTATATAGTTCCGAACGGACTCTGGGGTGGCGGTATAACTCTTATCGGTTGGCGCGTCCTATTATTTTGAACAGGAAACTATCCAAATTGTGAAGTGGCTGAACTATTACTCTTGTTTGAAGTTCAAAAACATCTCCAGGCACTGTAAAAGACACAAAAGCATGTTTTTGGAGTTGCAGCATCCTGTTAATTTTCAATTTATTTATTGCGCACATATACGACCGTATACGGTCGTATTGACCGTAAAATCCACCGTACCGTACCGTAAGAGCCTCCGGGGCCATCTTTACGGTTACGGTTACGGTCGGTTGGCACCCGTAAATCGGCGTAATGTATACGGTCGTAACCGTATACGGTACGGTGGGGATCCCTAGCTCAGAGTCGGTCAGAGTCGCTCTCCCCGAGACACGGCCTGGGTCCAATCCCCACTCATGCATCTTCTTCTTCCTCTTTGACCTTTCGTTCTCCACTAGCTTGAGGTTCTCTTCGGCACAGCCGTGATTCATCTCCGGTCTCGTCGAATTTCCACACATCGGTGCGGCCTTCATCCCGCTGATTCTGTTCTCCCTTTCGCATGGCAACCTCAGGGGTCCCTCGAATTCGTCCCACAGTAATGCATAGTAATCCAATTCCAAAAAATTCCCTTCTTGCCTGTAATTCCCGGCACTCGATCGCTAGCTCGCAGTATGAAGGCCCCAAAATAACTGACGCTGGCGTGAGATGAGGAAACAATCTATTTCTGTTGCACTAAAATTTCCTCACACAAGGTGAATTTATTATCTTTTTCTCGCAAATCGTCTCACTGTTTTCGCGATCGTTCGGTTAACCACATTACGCCCATTTTATTTCATTCGGATTCGATTCTCTCTCTCTCCGAGTCACTCTCTCTTGCTCTCTCCTCGGATCGAATGGCCTCAAGCATTCTTCTTCTTCTTCGTACTCCTTATTATTCTCCTAAGGGTCCTTCTCGGCGCAGGAAGGAGCAAAGTTCATCCCACTGCATTCCCCATTCTCCTCTGGTTCTCCCTTTCTCCGCCCAATATTGATGTCAGGCATAATCCTCTTCCACAGTATCCACAGCGATCACCAGCGTTCCCTTTTGAATTCTTGTCCCAACGAACGCGGAGCCCAAACATCGGTACGCTCAACGCGGCTATTCTATGTAGCTCTGCAATCACAGCCTCCCTCCCTCCGCACCAGCCAACCACCCATCCCTACAGTGCAGGAAGACTCGGAGCGCCTCTTCCCCTTCCTTCTCTACCCTTCTTCGACCTAACTACTACCCGCCATTTCGCCCGAACGCGGAAATCACTTTATGCATAGATTCTGAACTTCTTCTGTCGGCCCGCCGATACGGCGGACTCGATTTCTGGCAGACTGCGTTGGCTATTATTTGTTCTAGACTGCGTGCGGACCTCCCTCGCGGTGTGCACCCCGGCATACATATTTTATTTCCCTTTTTATGCCCGTGCGGCGGGAGATCAGTGTTCTACTCTCTGCGCTCTGTTATTTCATTCCTCGATATTTGAAGATGTCCCGGGACTTGACGCAACGCTCCTGCTTCCCGAGGCACGAAATACCCCCCCGATTAAAGACAGCTCGAGCCTCGATCTCCTTGCCACTGCTGCTCTCGGGAACTCGAACCATATATATTGTTAATTCCTCTCGATCCCGTTTCGGTCCGCAGCTTGTACCTGGTCTGTTTCTTCGCTATCTCTTCTTGATCCTCTCTGCCCGTGCCCCTCAACCTCATCTCCCAACCCCAGATCCACATCCAAGCATCGTTCGTCTTCGTCTTCGGACTTGTTATTGTTCTCTTGAGGGTTGTTATTCTCATTCTCTTGGGGTTCTTCTCGCGTCTAGGGTCTCGTTTTTACATATCTGAGCAGTGGCGGTGGTGGTGGGCACGCTGCATTGCATTCTGGTTCTGTTCTTCTTTTCGCTTACCGACCTCCGGTTATCCTTCTTCTCCAGCTTCATAGCGTTCTATTCCTGCGTGCGAGTCCCGTCACCCGAAGACATCGACTCGGCTCACTCCGAGTCACACTCAAGGCGTCTACGCAGCTCTGTAATCTCCCGGCGACGACGTGATTTTCCTTCCTTGCCCCTTCCATCTTTCGAAAGTACATTCGAGAATCCCGTCCGTTTTCCATGGGCTCACCAAACTAGAAACTGGCGGGATATGCTATGGATTCATAAAGAAACAGAACGAGAACGCGAAAGCGGAATAAGGAGCGAAATAAGGAAAGATGGGATGTATCGTGTGTGCGCATCGTATCGTACATACGGGAGAGAGGAGGTATTCTATTGACCAACCAGCAAGAGACGTGCACCACCGCGATGGGTACGGGTTGTGCGAAGGAGCATAAGTATGCATGCGCGTGCGTGAGGCTGAAAATATATCGTGCAGAGAGAACAAAGACACTCGGGCGCGGGCGGTGTATGTGCGTCTGGGCATCCTAGTACGCGGTGAAGGTGCGTGTGGTCGAGGGTGTGCGCTCACCGTCCGTATCCTCCGCCGCGTAGGGAGAAAGGCGGCGAGGAGGGAGAGTAGGCAGCAAGGTAAGCGACATATGCTCTCGCCTCGACCTCCCGCGTGGACACGTACCGCAGCGGTGCGAAGCCCCCGCTCGACGAAGGCGACACACGGGACCCACGGTACGATGGGGCTCTGCATGACGTTGAGTTACAGGCCAGATGTCGAGAAGGGGGTGTTGAAGGCGAGCGCCATGACAATGTCTGCTGTTAAGCAGAACACTGACATTTCCCCATTAACTTGTGCATGATTCACAACTTGCGCCATTTCAACGAAGCGAATGAAGGTCCTGGACTGATTCTCACATTTTTTGGACACAAACCGAAGCCTAACCGGACATTGGCAACATGACACTGCACCGCCTACCAACGGAGTAGTATTACCGACGTGGTGGAGTTTCGCCACCGTCGATTAAATCTTCGGAGATGACTGTGCTTGCCCAAAAGTGAAAATCCTCGACTCGACGTGACAAAATTTATAGAAAAAAATGATAATATTTTCGGCTTGTCATTGTACATATTCCCATGCTGCAGGCCCAAACATATTCTCTCCATCTGCCTGCTCTCCAAGCTACCTAAAATGATTCGTTGCTCCTCTCCTTCTGAACCCGTCCACCAACCAATCTCGTCTGCACCAGCCCCGCAGAACGCAAGTTATCATCGGTTGGATGCTCCACTTGCTCCAGCAGTGCGTCAAGCTCGGGGTGGTTGCGGTACAACCATATAGCGTGCAGGATTCCAGTTCCATTGACCGATCGATCCTTGTCATCTGTTGATCCCTGGTGGAACAGCAGAGATGGTAAGGCCAGCAGGAATAGAATTATGGATATCGCAAGGCCGGCCGAGACCTGAGATGCATTAGGTTGAAGGATAACGGGCGGGGTTGTTGACTACGCACCGCAATTATGCTCAACTATTGCGGGATGGTCAGCTCCTGAGCATCGGTGCGGCAGTTGGTATCGTACCTCCAATCGTGCTTGTGTAAATCTTTCGGTGACAGTGGCATTCCCTTGGAGTAGAATTGGCGTCGGAGCGTCGGAAAGGGGATCCGACATGCCTTGCGCGGCCGCCCCGGCAGCGACAGCTGTGTATGTCGGGGGAAATGACCCACTGGAATTTGAATCTATGAGGTCAATAATTTCGCAATTCTTTGTGCTTACATGTCCAAAACATGGACGCAACGATGGTTGATAGGGCATTTTCGACCTCATGAAGTGTCACATTCAGTGTACTAGTATTGTGATTCGCCACAGGCAAATTAAGTTTCTGGATCAAATATCTGGGGATGTGCAATCAAACAATTAAATATATCTGAAACCGTGGCGCACTTACATGTCTGCGGTAGACGCCATCGCCATCTCACAAGAACCATATAAAAGCGGAAAGCCAGAATCGGCGATCCAACTGTACCATGTCCCCCACTAGCGCAGTCAGCAAAGCACGGGAATGGGAGTGAATCACGAACTGTGTCTATCAAGGAGTTCCCATTGGTTGTCACATTGTTCAGTGGGCTCACGTATGGCGCCCAAGTCGACGCCGTTTTTTTTGAAATCTGGCCCCAGTGTCTCAGTCTGTATTTGCTGGGACTGGGCATCCACAGTTGCCGTTTGGTTGATCAGAGACAGAGAGCATCGAAAGATTTGGATGGCGGAAACGGACATATCCATCGGTGGACTAACAGTGACCAGGGGTCCAGTTTTGAAACTGGAATCCATGATGGGAATGGTGCTGTAAAGGATAATGGAGGACGAGGAGGAGAGACCCAACGATGTCGAAATCATGCCTGGTTCTATGAGGGGATTAGGAATCCTCCATTCCAAGCTGAATGATCTTGCTTACGGGTCGCGGGGATCGAATATCCAGCGGATGTCCAGAAAATCGAGTCGGAGGATTTCTGGACCTCGGAAACGTTCACCACGTAACCACAAGTAACGTTGAAGCCTGAGGCATGCACGGTAGCATTGCCTGGTACTGGATCGATGCTCAGAACATCATACAATGTTCCTTCATGTAACCCAGGGTTTGTCGCATTACCGAGGACAGATGGTAGCAAGTACGCAGAAGATCCGGTGGAGTCCGCGCCAAACTCGTCACTTCGTTACTTCGGTTAAATTCGTGTAAGTTCGTCAGTTTGATGGCATTCAATGAATGTTCGTGAGTTCAGCAAAATTTCAGCCAAAGCTCGTCACTTCTCGCTAGCCCATTGAAATTTCGTGACTTTATGTACATTGAACCTCCTCCTACCACTGTGCCGTAAGCTACCACTGGGGGGGTTAGATAAAGTTCATGTTCTCAATGAGAATACAACGGTCTAACGGATATGCAATTGCAACCCTGAAACACATGTAGGTGCAAAAATATGTAAGGTGTGTGAGTACATGATTATGATTACTTAGTGTGGATGCTACGGCGGCCGTTAATCAGCGACGGTGCCGAGGAGAAAGCGCTCCTACGCGGAGTAGAAGACGGCTCCCCGACGCGCGCCGTTGCCAAGGTGCTGCGGCGCGACGGAGTCTCCGGCCGCAACGCGGTGCGATGCGATGCGCGGAAGCTATTGTATCAAGCGATGTCCACACATCCCGTTCCAGCCTTCTGCGCCTCGCGCCGCGTTTTCCCGGGGCCGTGCATTACGCAAGCCATTGAATACCAAAACAACCGCTTACCGGAATGTTGAATAAAAAAATGGATGTCGGCGCGCGTTGCCGCGATCCCGCGGATTCCTTGCGCAGACGCGATGGTCGTGGTAGTGGTAGAAGGGAAAGGTCGAACGTGCCACGTGATGTTCAACATCAGATGAACTGTAAGCTCACGAACTTTCATTAGAATTTACTCACCTGACGAGCTTTCACAGAAAATCATCGGAAGTAACGAACTTTCCCTAAATGCGATCAAAGTGACGAGGTTTCGTGAAAATAAGCGAAGTAACGAAGTGACGAAGAAGGCTACTACCCGATCCGGTGACATACGCGCCCATGCCTCCAGTGACATTGCTGTACAAGACGACATTAATATTAACTGCTTTCAAGTTAAACAGATCAGCCTACAAATCAAGGGCATCGGAGCTGTTGAAACTCGGTAAGCCGTGGGTTGGGGCGCCAAATGAGCGGGTTGAGTAGACTGTTACCAAAGAAAAAAGTGAGGAGGTGGTGATGTGAAGGCCCAAAATGGCCATAAGATACAACGCGGCGGTGAGAACTTCGATCATCGATGCATGGGCAGGAACCGTCTTCTGCAACCACAGATGCGAAATTGCTGCACCGACTCCTGCCCATGCAGCGGCATTGTCATGAGTAGCCGTCAAGACTTGATCCATTTGTAGGCTCCGTCTCATGGAAAGTGTCTGTGTCGCGAACACCAGTAGCGCAGAATATATCTGTAATATAATTTACACATCTCGCAACATTCGAAGAGATATGGAGGTACACACGGTCCCGAACGCTGTCGTGGTGGCACTAATCAGGAAAGAGACAAACTTCTGATTTTCTAGAGTGACGGTGAATCGATGCTCTAATCCTCTGGCCCAAATTCCGACGAGAGCCAAATGTGTCGTGACCAAGGCCGAGTGAAGAATCAACGAAGATAGTCGCAGGGTGCGGGAGGTGGTGAACCACGATCGCTTCGGTGCTCCAGAGCAATGATGTTAGGATATACCTGGCCACATGATATGAATACAGCTACCTTCACGTCCCATCTGCAGCAAAGTGATAGCGGAATCAAGGAGAGCATCTGCAGAGTCCTCGTCCTGCATGGCACTCGCAATGCTATTATGGTCGATGTGGAGAGAACGGAATTTGGAACGGTACATAGATGCTAGGAGTGGGGAAGGAAACGGAGACACTATCAGTCGGCTACGAAGATACACAGTTTATAGCCTGTTGCTGTACATATATCATCGATGCTGGTCAAATCAGTGGCGGACATTCATCACAGTTGCCAGGGTTCGGGAGGTGAACAAGGGAAGTTAAAAATGGATAGGAATCGTCCGACATCCCT
The DNA here is from genome assembly GCA_029378395.1 of Mycena leptocephala. NCBI lineage: Eukaryota > Fungi > Basidiomycota > Agaricomycetes > Agaricales > Mycenaceae > Mycena > Mycena leptocephala. The sequence continues at coordinate 20,680 of JARJLF010001625.1, read as the reverse complement.
TCTAAGAATTCATGGGATAGCGAGGCAAAACATTGAGCAAGGTGGGAAAACGTGAGGTGGAAGGCCCAAACGAGCTTTTGATCTGATGGCTGACTGCGACCCGAACCAATGTATCCTCAGAATAACTGAGGAATTAAAACGGTGCCATGGATACCCAGAGTCCTTCTGTTTTCCCAGGCGATGTGAGTGGCCTAGTCTGCGAGCAAAGTAGGGTACTAGAGGGAGGCCGCAAGCGAGGTTTTGTCGTGCTCCGCGAGGCGTTGTTGTCGCCGTCATGATTGTTGGGGTGGGCGTGGGGGAGGACCCGATGCGAGGAGGGGAGGGTGAGCGAAGGACCATGGGTAAAACGGATGCATTCCGGCAAAGATGGGCTCTTGCACCAGGCCGCGAAGGGCGTGCGCAATTTTCGTTCACACAGCATAGGCGAAATGAATAGCAACTGCTCCATGGAACTCTCCCAAGACGCAAGGTAATGCTTCCGCGCCTCCGCAGCAAAGAACCCGAAAGGTGTCCATACACGGCGTAGCGCGACAGGGCGAGGTGACACTAGGAGTCGAAGTTGCGAGGGAGGGTGCACCGCATCCGGAGAGGAAGATAGAAGCATCAAGGAAGCATTGTTACAAGCATTGTCAAATGGCAAGGTTTATTTATCCAAGACGAAGCAGGCCTGTAATCAATGCCAAGCTTACGGACCCAGTCGAATCCGGGCAGTCCATCGGCGGTGTCGCTAGTGTCGAGCAGACATGTAAAAAGGCAGTGATCCACGATCAAGGGCTGTGCAGGCACCGCCACAGCTCTTCGTCCCAGGGCCTGGGACGAAGAGCTCTGGGACCCAGGCTGTTTGAAAGAAATTGACCTTTTTCTTTGGTTTTGGACCTCAGAAGCGATACATACATGTACTGTCTCGCCCGGGTCAACCGCAATCCGAGAGAGCCGAGCCGCCATCACATCGGAAATCACGTAACAAACGGCGGATCACCGCCATCAGTGGCTGTGCCTCATGTCCGCTTTCTCTCGCTTTCGCAAACCCAAGACTGATACTTGACCGATTCGCCGTAAGCTAGATGGATTGGCCTTTGGGGTATCATAGATGGTGGTTATATCAATTCTTTTATTTCGTTCACTCCGCGCACGACATAAGAAAGATAAGTGAGGGAGAGAGGAAAGACGAAAGGAGGGTGTATCGTAGGCCAAGAGCGTATGTATCCTAAGCATCCAGCGACCGTCGTGCGAAGGAGCGTAAGTATGCATGCGCGTAGATGAGAGCGTAATTATGCGTGGGCGAAAGAACCGAGACGAAAGACCGAAAGAGGAAGGCGCTGTCAAGACGCTGGTGCATGCGGATGAGGGGCGTGCGGTCGTTGTGCCTGAAGAGAAGGCCACGTCGTCGGGTGGGGGCGGGCGTACGTGGAGGACGGAGACGACGGCGAATCGGGCGCGGGGTGGAGCGCAGACACGGAGTACACATACGCCCCCGCTTCGATGTCGCGCGGGTACGCGTACTGCGGTGGCGCGAAGCTCGCACTTGACGACAGTGAAGGCGAGGGGGGGATGTACTCGCACGCGCGCGCCTTCTCTCCGTCTCCGTCTCGTACATTGAGTCCGTGAACATCGAATCGCAGTCGGTGCGCTGCTTCACGGGTGTGAAAGGGAGAGAGATGGGGAGAGACTTGGCACCGCCGGTGCCGAAGGAGGACGTGGAGGTGGAGGTGGACTTCGACTTCGACCACGGGAGGCGGACGTGCGGGAAGGCGCCATCTGAAGGGGGCGTGGATCCGCCCAGAGCACCAGACGATAATGCTTACGCACCTCAGCGGCAAAGCCAAAGAACGCAAAGAACACAAACACGCAAAACACCACTGCCCACCCGCTCAACTCCAGCGCCATGACCGTCGCCGCGTCCGCGCGCCAGAAGAGCATCGGGAACACGTCGATGGTGCCGAAATCAAAATGCGTGTTCGCCCAGGAGACCCTGGGGCGTATCTGGTCGTGCGTGATGGAGAGGTAGAGCCCGTATGCAGAGATGGAGGTGCTGTGGACGAGCTCGATGGTCGTGAGGGACATGAGGCGGAAGTAGCGGCTCATACTGAGTGCGGAGGACCATGCGGAGCTGGAGAGGAGGAGCGCGAACTGTGCGCTGCAGTAGAGGAATTCGCGGAGGGTGAGCACGGCGTAGCATGCGTAGATGAGGTTAAAGATGTTGGGACAGAGGTAGGAGAAGGGGTAGGCGGGGACGACGTTGTAGGACCCGATGTTCTGGACGATGTCATAGCCGTGACCCGGGACGATGAATTGTTTGTTTGGGACGCGTTAGGATTGTCAGACGAGCGTAAAAAGCAAAGAAAACGCACGGAGGGACATTTGGATAAGTGGAATTCCAAGCCCAATCGTAAGATCGACCAGGACCGCGCGCCTTTTCTCAGCCTTGGACACAGACACTGAGCTGCATGACGCGATCTTGTACAGCCGGCGATTGATGCAAAGCGACGCTACGGGGATCGCCATTGCGATGGAAAGAGTCTTGAAGCTTCAGGAAAATTGGAAGAGCGGGGTCCATGTCTTCAAGAGACACGTCGCAGTGTTCCACGGCTGGACCAGAGACAAAAGACAAAGATGTGATGTCATGCACGCTCGCCACGGCGGGAGGCCCGGGTTATCAAACCATTGGAACAGAGGATCGCGGTTAACTCAGATGAGGAGCCCACACATGGACCCTCGAATCGGAGATGCAGCCCATCATGGAGGCAGGCAGAGCGTAGTGAGATAGCGATCAGCGGCTGTGCATGCACCGCCACGACTTTCTCTTCAAGTTTGCTCTCAGAGTCTCACCCATCTCTTATCTATTCTTCCTAATGCCCTGGCTTCCTGCCGCATCCCGATTACGGATGAACCTGACACTTTCGCACTCGGATTTCTGGCCTGCATTTTTTGTGCAGATTTCCTCCAAGGTTCTTTTCGAGTCGGAATCGGCGCTCAAATACTTACCACTCCCAAGTTTCCCGGCGGCAGACTCGAAACACCCCGAGCTGGATCACATTTGGCCTCGTTATTCTTCTTCTCCATCTCGCTTTTGAGTATATTGATTCTGTGTCTCGTGGTGCCGGGGCCGATTCTTGGCCGATTCTCCCTTCTGCAGTGCTGCACCCTGGTCTCCGATACAATTCGACGTCACTTCTACGATCTATGCATATGACAATCATCGAAACAGTGCAGCCGCACAACCAGAAGGCACTTACCAGGCTTGCGGATGGAATGTGGGGATATCGAGCCGATACATTTTTTTTAGCTCCATAGTCGCAGCCCTCCCTCCCTCCGGACGAATCAGTGCAGCCCGCCCTTGTTTGCTCCGCTGCTGGTGTTCAGACTCCCTTCGTTGAACTGACAAATACTGGAGACTCAGACCGGAGTGTGTACTCCGTTTCGTGCTCCATCTGGTTCAGACCGCGCCAGCTATAACGCTAACACTAATCCTGAATTCTCGACTGGATCAAGCGCTCTACGGGACTTGACGACCACCTCTTTTATTCGATTAATATTATATGTCCGGTATCCACCAGATACTGTGGGACCCTCGTTTAGTTATAGGGCTGCACTATTATACTCTTGTGCAATACTCTTCCCGACTTTCCCAATGCTATCCAATTCATATACAGTATCCAGTGCTAGCCCAAGCATGCCCGGATCACCTTCGAATCAAACCGATGCACCGCGCCAGCCCCGGACGCTGAGTAGTTGTTCTTGCACGAGAGCATGCCCCGCTGCGCAGCGTAAAACAGGCGCAGATGGTAATCTTGGCCTTGAATTGAACTCGTAATTGGAATCGCCTCATTATAATTGATATCCGCAGTGAGTTGTTTCGGTGCGGTCTTGGGCACAGGGATTCGTCAACACAGTCGCAATCACAATAAGCAAACCTGGACCCGCGCCCCAGGTACATGCTCGTGGATATTCGATATTCGGGGCATACAGTATGAAAAGCCAGTTCGCTCCCAATCGGCAAGCTCGTCTCGCACCGTGAAATCGTCCCTGTCGAGATCCACAAGCGCAAATCCACCGCTCGAAGAACGGAGCTCGCAAAGTCAGCGAGAACTACAATACATTCCAGTATGTTGCAGCGCACCTGCTCAAATCCGCCCCAGAGATCATTCTTCGGCTCTCTTCCTTTCAATCTCTGATCGTGACCCTCTTCAGTGTGTTTGATGTCAGGTCGGCTACTTGTTTCCTACGCAACTTTACAAGCAGGTGCTGTTCAAATGGGCTGGGTATCAATAGGTTAGGGAAAGTATGGAGACTTGGATTCACGCAGTTCTGAAAATTTCCAAGCCGGCCCATGGAAGTTTCATACGACGGGTTGTAGGGCTACGTTTCCGCATTCCACGCACACAGATGTTTTTGGCTCCACTGGAAAGTTGTGCCGGCGTTACTGACCAGTATCGTTTTTATGGTCATTTATGATCAATCGTTGCCTTTGGATTCTTGGTTCCTAAGCTCTCAATTGCCTGCTACCGTCCCAAGCATTTAAATTTCAGGCCCGCATTTTCCGAGCTGGCTTGATTGCTGTTGAACAAGTCCCTCTGCCTCGGTGCCTCACCGTCTGTGACCTGAGCATCGCATACTGATTCCATTCAGGAGCCAGATCTTTAATCCTTCTGATATACCACACAACAGCGAGGTCCGAACTCAATTCAAAGGATCTGGGCTCAATTGAGCCAGATAATTTTGGAATACTGCACTGACCTATTCAGATTCCGCTCACTGCCACTGGTTTAAAATTCCAGATTCATTATAATATTTATTACAAAGGGCAGGCATACGTATAGAACACACTAAGATTTATGCGGGTCCTCAGATGCTTCCTCATCTGATGCTTCTGATTTTTTATTATTATCACAGAACCTACAATGCTTCCTCATGGTCACGAACAAGCTTCTCAGGCTCCTTAGCCTCGGGCAGTTTGTCCAGAAAGTATGTTGATGCCAGATTTCACATAGTCCACATGGTGTCTGGATGGTCATCACCCAGAACCTGTTTTTGCTTCCCCAGGACAACAATTCCCAGCTCTTCTGCTTTGTGGAACTCTCCTAGCTTGTGATATGTCCATGCCAGATTTCGCATAGTCCACAGGGTGTCTGGATGGTCATCACCATGAACCTGTTTCCGCTTTTCCAGCACCACAATTTCCAGTTCTTCTGCTTTGTGGAACTCGCCTAGACTTCCATATGTTACAGCCAGATTACCCATAGCTTCAAGAGTGCCTGGATGATCTGCACCAAGAACCTGTTTTCGCCTCTCTAGCACCACAACTTCCAGCTCTTCTGCTTTGTGGAACTTGCCTAGATTTCCATATGTTACAGCCAGATTACCCATGGCTTGAAGAGTGTCTGGATGGTCATCACCAAGAACCCACTTTTGTTTCTTCAGCACAACTTCCAGCGTTTCTGCCTTGTGGAACTTGCCCAGATCACGATATGTGGATCCCAGTTTTCCCATGATTCGAAGAGTGTCTGGATGGTCATCACCAAGAACCTCTTTTAGCTTCTCCAGCACCACAACTTCCAGCTCCTCTGCTTTGTGGAACTCTCGTAGATTACAATATGTTAATGCCAGATTTTCCATGATCCACAGAGTGTCTGGATGGTTATCACCAAGAATTTGTTTTTGTTTCTCCAGCGCCACAACTTGTAGCTCTTCTGCCTTGTGGAACTTGTCCAGATCATGATATGTTAATGCCAGAGAATGCATAGCCCAAAGTGTATCTGGATGGTCATCACCCAGAACCTGTTTTTGCTTCTCGAGCACTACAACTTCCATCTCCAGTGCCTTCTGGAACTCTCGTAGCTTGTGATATGTCACTGACAGATTAGCTATGGCCCACAGAGTGTCTGGATGATCATCACCAAGGACCTTTTTTCGCTTCTCCAGCACAATAACTCCCAGCTCTTTTGCTTCATATAAATTGTTTACAGCGCAGTATGCCAATGCCAGATGCCACATAGCTTGAAGCGTCTCTGGATGGTCCTCACCAAGAATACATTTTTGATTCTCTAGCGAGACAAGATAAAGTTCTTGGGCTTCTTCATACCGTCTGGCATAAAAATATATTGTACCATATTGTGAACCAAAATCCACTGTCACCTGATCCTTGAGATGCCTCAAGGAGTCAACATAGGCAATGAGATTCAGACTAGCAATTTGTTCATGCTCAGACGGGATTTTTGCAATGGACATGCCCATTATGGAAGCCATGATTGAATGATATGACTGTTGGTCCGTGACTGTTGTTCAACTCCAACTGTGCACCAGTGGATGAATGGAAAATGTTTTTCTCTCTGAATCGAAGTTCATGAGCGAATATGCATTGATCTCAGTTGTGATTTTGAGGAAGTGAAGGGTGTCCCATTCACCTGTGGGCCCTAAAAACTGCGAAAGGAATTCCAGTGGCCATTGTAGTACTTCTCTGGATGGAATGGCCTGTTGGAATCTGTATGTGGCAGCCCTGCTGAAAATTTCCTCTGAAATCCCATCCCGATGGAGAAATGAACAAAGCTGCAAGAACATAGCAGCTGGCTGACTGAGCTGGTCAAAGCTCATTTGCCAGGTGGTGTACACTGTCCAGACATAATCATCATGGCTCTGAGCTGGCTTTTCACTGAGCAGCTGAGTCGGATTCTTCATATAGATATCCAAATAACTATTGAGGGCTCTGGATTGTGAAATGAATGCTCCAGCCTGCACAATTGCCAGAGGAAGGTAGCACAATTCCTTTGAAACATTGCTTCCAGTGGTGCTGCAAGAAACAAATGTCAACTCACCTTCACGATTTCAGCTGCAATTTTTTCATTCACTGGTAAATTCACTTGTGCTGCACTTTTGAGTAGCAATGCAACAGCGTCAGCTTCGTCCATATCAGACACAGCAGAGTCAGCACCAGCATAGACGCGGAGTTCTGGATTACGAGAGGTGATGATAATATTTCCGTGATTGCACTGAGGCAGAAACTGATTTAGGTTGATCTTGGGGTCATCAGCGTTGTCATAGAAAAGCAGCCAGTCTTGCGGTGTATTGGCAAGCCACTTCAATGCATCCTGTGAAGAGCTACCAACATTTTTCACTGTAGCAATGTTCTTTAGGCCTGTTTCAATTGTTACTGTGGTGCTGGCATCCAAGAAAAATTTGTCTGTGAAGCTAGGCCCATGATAAGTATTTTACAGCCGATGTCAGTACCGAAGGCGCGAATCAGAAAATTGCCGTTTTGGGCATTTTCTGATGTCCGCGACCGATTTGCCTATATCTCAATGAGTTTTGCACGGATTGACTTGAAACTTGGATAGATAATTCGAGCTAATTCAGCCGCTATTAGTGATAGAGAGACATAAAGGAAAATATTTTATCGTGCACTATATGTCACACTGGGTTTTGCGGGCAATAGACCTTGGCTACATAGCTGGAATCCTGTCCAAATGACCTAGATTTTTGGGAGGGGGTACTAATCTATGTAGTGAATGAACTGATAGAGCTAAAATTATGAGAAATTTATTTCCTGCCCTTCCTGTCTCATTCGGGGGTGCGTTTTAGGTAGCAAACAAAGAATGGCTCTAGATATGTAATGCATTCATAATTTGGCTCTATCATCTCACTCAGTACACATATAAATGCCTCCTCCCAAAAATGCAGCTCATTCGGGCCAGATTTGGGCTCTGCATTCAGGATCCATTGCTGGAGAAGCCTGATATGACAGATGGTAAACAACAAAAGATTTTTTCAGATATCTCTCTATCACTAATAGCGGCTGAATTATCCCGAATTATCTAGCTACATTTCAAGTCAATCTGTGCAGAAGTCACCGAGATATAGGCAAATTGGTGGCGGGGATCAGAAAATGCCCAAAACGGCAATTTTTTGATTCGCGCCTTCGGTACTGACAACGGCTGTAATAATTTACTTGTCCAATTTTGACTTACTATGATGAGTCGCTGATAAATTTCAGCCCAGTTTGTGTTTTCCCTGCACCACCTAGTCCATAAAGTACATAAATGTGTTGCTTTCGAATCTCCTGAGCAAAAAAATTGATTCATTTCATCACGGATTGTCTGTCTTCCGTGGAAGATTCTGGATGGTGGAGGGCAATTGTTCGTCTGTCGAGGTGCTTGAGCAGAGATATCTGGAAAACCCAGGTTAAAAAATGGAGCTACAGTATTGAAATGAGATTCCTACTTGGTAGGATCACAGTTGGATGAATATAATTCACATTCCCACCAATGAATGTCCCACCGCTGATCGTTTTCAGCTCGTGGGTTGGGTCATCCCAAGGGAGGTGATTGAATGTAGCAATGGAACCAGTATCGCTTCGAAAATCAGCAATGACTGGAGGCGTGGGCTGCCCAAATCAGTCTCCTTGGTTAATTGAGGGATAAGACCTAGATGCATCTACTGTTGTGCTTGGAGGCTGCAATGATGGAGTAAACTGGTGTTCCCTTTCTTCTGAAAATATGTAATTGGATGGGAAGGGGTTTGGACCAGGTGCAGCCGATGTCGACCCAAATAGGTGACTATCCGAGGGTGAAATGTTGTAAACCTCCAGAATCGCCGACATTGGTGCAAAGCCGGAGAAGGGTTGTTCAAAAGCCGGATTCAATGAGTTATGAATTGTCTCATGAGACTCAAAGGAGGAGAATTCAGGTTCCTGTTGGGAAAATGGAAATTGGGTAGGGTTCGAGAACGAAGGACCAGAGTTGGACCAAGATTCTCCATCGTCGACAAGGAAGGACGAGCTCTGTTCCCTACTCAGAATTTGTGGGCGACTGGAAGCATCTTTTCGGCTTATTAGGTCCCGTTAATCACAAAGGGCAGGTGAAATACCATATGGTCGGAACCTCGCAGCTCCAATCTGTCGGGCAGTCCTCTCTGCCCCCAACAATTCGCGACTCGGACGCGACTCGGACCTTCCATCGCAAATTCTAGTACACCGAGATTTGGCCGGGGCATAAGTGGCGCGGTATGGATATTTATGTCCCCTGCATTGTCGATGAAAGTCCCGCCAGTAATTTGGAAGTCAGAGGCAGATGTAAAGAGTGGCATGGAGGAGCAGAGGAGAGTGGGAGACACGTCACGCGCTGAGAAGCTGTATTGCAGTGCTATACTGCTGCCGAGTTCGGCGTTTATTTTTTACAGCATTGCGCGCTTATTTGAACATATGATTGGCATGATCACCCAGACAAAGAAAAAGAGAAGAAAAATTGAACAGATCCACGTCTGTTATGCAACGAGGCACAGCCAATTATATCAGCAAGTGATAGAGCAAATTTGTCGCAGCTGTGTGCTGTTCAAATTGCCCTCACGGGGCGGTCAATAGATATGGGGATGAAACTATTCAATGATGATATCGATTCCAAATGAACTTGGGCTGTCCATAGATATTTGGTTAAAGATACACCGACGGGCATCCCGAGAATTACATACGGGCACCCAAGCGCCTTGGTAGAACGAAAAGGAAGCCCGAGTCGGTTTCCCAAAGTTTTGGCTTAATTGAGGCAGGGCATTGAATACCAAGTGAATTTAACAGAAAGCGGGCCAGGCGTCACCGGGGGAAGAGAGGGAAGCTCAGACGAAAGAAAAACGAGATGCGCCATCACCGCCATCAGTGGCTGTGTATCTCCGCCTTCCCTCTTCCGCTCATTCATCCAAAGCCAGATTAGTATTCACAAGCATTTGTTCTGCTTATGCGTCTATTAATTTATGCAGTGTTTTTTTTTTTCACAAAAAAAAGTTGATTGGCACCAAATTTCTACGAAACGTGAAAGAAGCAGTGGATAGCTAGTGTCGGCGGCCATGGACGTGGACATGGTACATAGGTACTGTAGCGTACGGGTCGTTCCGTGTCTTCCGCACACGCAGTTGAGGAAGAGGCGCGGGATACGCCACCTGCTCCCGCGCGCTGTCTCCTCACGCATCCGCAGGGTGGTGGTGCGGGCGCATCACGCTGGCGATTGTCGAACCTCCCTAGTGTCACAACAGGGCTCAAAATTGGCTGTAAGGTGCAAAAACGCCCAAATTTTCGTTCTGATGTCGAAAATTTCGCTGGTGTCACGCCAAATTTTGGCCGTTGTCGAAATATCGAAATGGTTTTTTGGGTCACGCGTCACGCTCGGTGCCGATTTGAATGAAATACTACACTACTTGACTTCCATCCCATCGAGGACAAGGAGCATGAGGGGGAATATGCGGCACTAGGTCTCGCAAAACAACTGAACGACTTCAAGGCGCTGGAAAAGATAAGCCTTGATTCTTTGTGCCGGGCAAATCAGACTGATGGATTTGATTTACCTCTTAGCCGTGGCTCTTGATAATGCCTCGCCAAATGATGTTCTCCTGCGCGCCTTAGCGCGGCTCCTGCAGGAGAAGTTTGACATCCAATTTGTGCCTGCTAACTCGCAAATTCGTTGCCTTGCCCATGTAGTAAACCTTGTAGTACAGAAAATCCTGGCCGCACTTGGTGACATCGTAGATCCGGATATCACTGACGACTATCTCCCCAACAACGACGCGCCATTCCATTACAATCCGGACAACGATTCCGCCCTCCAAGAGCTTGAGCGGGAAGTATTCAATGACAATGCCGACAACAGCGCTCAAGAGAACGACGAGGCAACTCTGTTGGCTGGGATGGCTTCTGAGTTCAAGCAAATGACCCCGCTGCAAAAGGTGAGCATCGTTCACTTATATTACGCTATCCTGACGCTCCGTAGCTGCGTACCATAGCCACAAAAATTTGTTCTTCGCCCCAACGTTGAAAGCGCTTCCGCACGACAGCTGAAAGGGTCTTCGCCAACGAGTTGGCCCCATCAGGCCGGAAACTGGCATCCCTCATGGTTATCAGGGACATCAGACATCGCTGGAATTATACCGAGGCGATGATTGAGCGCGGGCTGCTTTTGCGAGAAGTGAGTTTAGAATTTGGATCAGAATGTTTTCTCATGACGTCCAACAGACGATAGATATATGGGTCTTTGAGAAACCGGAGCTGCGGCCGCTCTCCCTCAACGATGAACACTGGGAACTCCTTGACGCCCTTGGCGGCTTGCTCAAGGTTTTTCTTTTTCTTTTTGCTGCTTAATTTTATGTTCGCTTCTGACATTTAGACAGATGTTCACGCAGGTAACGGAACAGATGTCCCGCTCACGCACGCCGACTCTGCCTTGGGTTCTCCCAATGTACGAGGGAATGCTCAAGTACCTTCAGTCTGCCCAAGTCAACACGAAGTTCTCCTGTCTTCGTACGGCGGCGGGAGCGGGCCTCGAAAAGTTGCAAAATTACTATTTGAAGGCCTGTAACTGTCAACTGAACATAATCGCGACACGTACGTGAATTCTTTCCTCTGTGTCACATGGAGTCTTTGACGTGCTGCTAGTGCTTCACCCGTCCCTGGGGATCGCATGGTTTCGCAAGATTGACAAAGAGCGCGAATCTGCATCACTGCTGAACGCAACCCGAACAGAGGTATTATTCGAGCATGTCTACGAGTCGTACCAGAAGATCCACGCCAACAACGAGGAGTCGCCAACCCAGGGTTGTGATACAGCCTTCCCGGCCCGGTACGTTCGGCTCGTTCCTCGATGATATCTGCATGGCGAATGTGGAGGACGTTTCGGGGCCCGATATTCCCATTGAAAGCGAATTGAAGCGCTTTTGGGATGCATTCCAGAACTATAAGGGTGATCGCAATGCCCCGCTCGCGTGGTGGAAGGTAAGTTTCTCTCGGTTGGTATATTTTGGACGTGTTACTGAGCTTCTTTTACACAGGAACACGAACACGAATTCCCGATTATTTCAAAAATGGCCCGTGACTTCCTCGCCATTCCCGGGACCAGTGTATCGGTCGAGCGCCTGTTTTCCAGTGCGCGCCATCTTTGCCATGAGTCTCGTGCTTCGCTCCATGCGAGCACGATTTCGGAAGCCATGCTCACAAAAATGTGGATAAAGGAGGGGCTATTCAAAAACGCGACGTTGGACTGCGCTAGAGGCTAAACGTAATACTATAGCCAGCATCCCCTGTTTCGGCTTCTGTACCCGAAAAAAAAACCTTTTATAAACCGTTTTAAACCGTTTTAAAACCGTTTTGGAACCTTTCTCGTTTGTTGTGCCCAGATCCATACACGGAAAACAAAAGGTTGGAGCCTTAATATCCACACAAGTCTTCTAATATCAGGCCACTTAAGACCTGATGGCAGGTTGCCGCGTATTTCGTCTTCATAGCTCTTACGCGCACCGCGCCCATCCAGCACCTTGCGGTCGCTGTCTCCTTCGTGCTTCAACCACTCGTCCCGCATTTCGCGGTTTCTTCGTTACATTCCGGATCCTCCATCTGGATCTCATGACACAAGGTTAATTCCGACCCTATTTCTGTATTTCCTGGCAGCTACGGGACCGCGCCGGAATATACCTACCTACCAGCAAACTAGATCGTCCTCACTATCAAAATACACCTGGCATAGTCTCACCTATCCGGCCAGAGTTTGTCTCTTCATCCCCCCACTGCCAATCATCGCAGGAAAGGCAACATTTCGTCTGAATCTTCCAAGAAATGTGCTCTCCCAAGAAGCATTATATACGGCACGATGGCGGATGGCCGCACCCGCGCTCGAGGATGCGGGATATGCAAGCTATGTAGTGTCTCGTAGAAAGACACATTGAATCTCGTACCTCGCTTGTTGAACTTGTAAAGGAGGAGGAGGATATATTTCCGCGGTGGTCCCATTGAGGAACATACGGGCACTGTACCCACATGCACAGAGCCTCTAAATGTATGCTACAGTCAATTACCCCTCGACTCGGTTTAATAAATATACAGTCTTTCAGCGTAGCCTTCTCATGAGCATGGATTGACACCGAGATGAACAAACTACAGGTAAAATCCAGGAGACTGTGTCATTCTGATAGAAGTACTTTATAACAGTGCATTGCGTCAAACAAAACGTCGGAAAATGTTCAGGGAGGGTACGCATATGAGGAGTAATTGATCAGCTTCCGTCGAGTGATTATGATGACCTGGTCACCCGCAGTCGCTGGCGGGTAATAAAACCTATGAGTTAGAAGAAAAGGACCCAACATCAGGCTGACGCAGTCACCAGCGTCAGGATCACATTGCCTTCCCCATGCGCCATCCGAAACCCTTTAAACATTGTTCTCTCTGTCAAAAAATCCACCCGTTTGACACCCCGCATACGCTCCTCCGCTGATCTGCCGCATCTTTTCGCATACGCTCTTGTTACAGCCTGCTCTTCCTGGAACCCAAGTCTCGCCCAGTCCCGCTGGGTGATACTCTGGTGCAGTGAGAGATGTAGCGCAACCAGCACATCGCCCATCGAGATCGGTGGGGCCTCCGGAGCGGGGAACCCCGCAGGCAGCGTGAGGTCAATGGGCCAATACGGAATTTGTGGATGGACGATGCGCAGCGATGTGAGCGGTGGGTGGAACGCAGGCTGGCGTAACTCCGCACCCGTGAGTTGGACGCACCGCGTGGAACCACGGACGCCCCACATCGGGGAAAATTGCGCGGAAGCAAGATCAAAGCTGAACCCGTGTGACAGCGAGTCACCGCTGAGCCACGGATGGATCTGCAACGCCGACTGCGTGTCCCTTTGCAGGTATGAGTTCTTGAGCCTCACCCTGTCCGCATGCGGGGAGCTGAAATAGAACGGCCCGGGCACGGACAGCCCGGGAAGGGGGATGTGCTGCATATGCGGCGCCGAAGGCACCGAGTAGTCCAGCCCGGGCAACGAAATCAACGGGCCCGCGGAACCATAATAGGATGGCTGGTGCGTGGACAGCTCAGGGGTGAGGTCCCGCGGAGAGGACAGGTACGGGCTGTACGGCGCGAGCGACATGCCCGGGGAGTCCCAATGGGATGACAGGCGCGTGGGCAGTTTGGGAGCGGGGGACCACGGAGACGACCCGGCACCCCACGAGCTCGAGCGCCGACGCGTCGGAATGGATGGCAAGTATGGGCTGGGAGTATGAGTCGAAGAATGGGAGGGTGACGAGCCCGGCGCGAGCGGTGCCGGAGCTGTGGGACAGTGTAACGACCTCGTGCCCTGGTGATTGGCGCGCGGTCCCGACTCAGAGGATGCTGTGTCTCGCTGATGCATCGGAGTGGTTCTCACGGATGGGCTGGGACCCACAGGAAGCGCTGGGGCATGGGAAGCTGACAAGTTCGGCGTGGGCGATGCCGGAGCTGGGGGACTGTCCAATGGCGTCGTGGGAGGGCGATCAGAGCGCCGCCCCGACGCGGAAGACCCCGAGTCTTGCTGATGCATCGGAGTGGATTGCACGGACGGCCTGGGACCAAAAGGAGGTGTTGTGGCATGGGAAGCCGACGAGTTCGGTGCGGGCGGTTTCGGAGCGGGGAGACTGTTCAACGAGATTGTGCGGGGGCGATTGGAGAGCGGCACCGACACTGCCGAGTCTGTGAATTCGTACTGCGGCGCGGGACCGGGGTTGCCGTCGAGCGTCTCCCAGGTACCGATGGGTTCTAGAGAAGTGGGGGGAGAATAGATGAGCTCATAAGGTGGTAGGACCGGAGACTGCCCATCCTCAGGGGGAGGAATCGCGTAATAGAGATTGTTCATCATGAAATCGATTATTTCTTGGCCGCGTTAGCCTCCTAGACTTTGTAAATCAAACGCGTGCTCACCTTTGGCATCCACTTTATCGAGATCCAGGGTGTTTGTGGTTTGCAACTCGGGTCCTCCTCGTTTTTCGAGAAATACAGCTTCTAAAAGGCGATAAGGTTTAACTTGCAATAGATGGTTGAATTAGACTGACCGCCATGAACTTGTACATTGTACTGTTGCAGCACTCTTTCTACCATCTCTCTGCTGTCCAGACACTCGTCGGCGTCTTCCTGTAATTCATTCAGAGGACATTCCAGGTTTTCAACAGAGTCAGCGAACCGACGTCAATACACCCATCCATTCATCATCATGCACAATTGCAAAGATGGCATTCGGGGCCTGGAGTCTAATGGTTAGAGGCGGTGGAATGGGTAACATCGTAATACGGTTACTTTAGTGAAAAGATGGTCAATGATCGCTTTTGAAGGGTGGAATGGCTGGTGAGACTCATCAGCCGATTTTGGGCCTATGGGCTGAAAATAAGACTCACTAGATTCGTCCCCGGGATCATGTCGATTTCAAATGAATCGGACTCTGAAGAACCAGCACCAGGATCTGAGTGAGACGATCCAGAAACAGTACCAGGATCCGGGGGAGACGACTGCAATCTGTTTGATCCATCTGGTGTACCCAGTGTACCGGCTGCCCTCAAGCTAGATTTGACGTCGGGAGAACCTTCAGTTGCCTTCACCTTGATGGGTCCCCGCAACCGAGACTTGAGGCCCTCCCGCTTCGTAATCACATATCCACGGATGAAGACACACTGATTTTGCCCCCAAGCCGCTTCCGCAGGCTCTCGGAGCGGACCAGCATGCGACGATTCAGAGTTGGTTGAGTTCTCCCAGGTAAACCCAACTTTGCCCCCGACGGAGCTGGATCCCAAGGCCATGTCGACACTTCCTCCATCTGAGCGTGCTGCGGAGAATGTGATACCCCAACCAGATGATTTATGGCACCCTGTGACTAAATAGATCGTTGTCCCCAGAAAACCCCACTTATTCAGAAATTTAAACCACCCGGCGGAGGAGTTCTGAGCATGGTGCAGGAAGCGTGACAGAGGGGTGAGGTCTTGAGACCCGTGGGTAGAACCAAGCCAGCCCCTTCGTCGGATGAGCATGTTATTTGCACGTTAATTTCTTGAGTGACCAGGGCATTGCTAAGAATTGGAGACATGCTGTGAGCGAATGGAATCCACCGAAGAACAAGACATACGGAGCCGTAATGTTTTCAGACACATTTACTCCCCGTTTTCGAATGCTTTTGGTGGACACGCAGGCTTCGGGTGGGAATGCGATCGTCTTGCGGCGCACGTCGTCATCTTCAATGGGTACGGAGGCGAAACTGTGGGCCGGAACCTCCGCCTTCCGCAGCAAGGAGTTGATTGCGTGCTCCCTAGGAACACAGATATTGAAGAGGAAATTGAAGGCACCTTGGTCGAGGAAGCCCACATCGCCAACGCGAACCCCGTCTTTTTTGTAGTCAATGTTTCCTCAGTCGGCTGAGGGTCCCAGAGAGGGTATCCGTGGCATTTACCAAGAAGGAGTTTCGCATACTGGTCACTTGCTGAGTCGCTCATCGGTGGGCTGATGGGGGTTGCGGGAAGAGCGAGGCAGTAGCGAGGCGTTACGAAGATCCAGTGACAGCCTGAGAGAACAGAGCACCTGCAACGCTTGAAAGGACACTAGCCGTACTTTCATTACGGGCCGACATCGGTTATAGCATTTAGGACGGGAGATACATCTGTCTCCCAAGCCTACTATGGCTGGACCCACCCAGTAGTTTGGAAACTCGACCCCGGATATGAGATGTGGAAGGCAAAATGCAAACGAGGCGGTGCACGTGGTACGAAACATCCATAGAGACGCGCGGATAGAAGATTGATAACAGTCAGGACGAGCACACCGACCATTTCGATGACAGTTCATTTGTACCAATATTGACAAGATATGCCGGAGCGAAGTGACGGCACAAGTGACCTTATTCCGGAATCTCTTGCCAGTTGCACAACCTCAGTGATACAAACTTTAACTTGCGGCTCGGGGTGTATCGACTCGCGCAGAGGGTGCGGGTAATTAACTTCTCAGCGAAACAAACTGTTGTCATTATATGCTGCCCGTACATTGTTGATCGTAACCATGCCGGCGTAATGAAATGCGTGTTTCGGGGATAGGGTCGGGCGGAGTTTTTAATTGCGCCCCAAAACTCACGCTTTGAACGCGGGGAAGTAGTATCTCATTGACAGATGATACAACAAAGAAGCTCGTACCTCGCATGTTGTAGTGCGAGAGTAATGTCATGATTTGGCATTTTACGAACCTCTTTTCAACTTTTCATGGCGGGTTTATTCCAAATGCCAACTGGGTTATTCCATAAACCCAACCCACATTCCACCAGGTTATTCCATAACTTCCACATACGGGTTACAATGAAAGGTCATGAGGGCAGATTACTTCAGCAACACCAATCGGGTTATTCAATAATCTGTGTTTCCAATCATTGGACAACATATAGGGATAGAACCCCTCATAACCTGCGAAACATAGGCTGACTACCTCCTCCTGACGACGAGGTTATTTGACGCTCTCTCCTAGTGGGGTATCGTGCTACTTTCTAACTGGGTTATTCAACTATCATCCCAGCTGGGTTATTCCCTGTCACCCAACATCTAGCTGACTTAGGGCTTGTCTTGACAAGTAATATGGCCATAAATGGTGCTAAGGAATGGAATCTTAAGGATTATAAAAACCTGTCCAGGTGAAGTCTCGCTATCGAGGCCAGCCAAAGGCTGGCTGAAGCCCAAACAAAGGGTGGTTGGTTGTCAATGTTAACAATTTCGATTTGATCCTTGCTTGAACCAGAGCTAGAGTCGTTTACGGGAACGCAGGCTGTCAATCAGTCGCATCAATCAACCTCATCTCCGACACCGTCGACGGTTGTAGTCCACCACCACGGCGGTGACTCGGACTCACGGCAGGTCTCCTTCAACCGTTCAAGCAGGTAACTACGCGCCGACTCACCGTTCGAGCTGCCCTTAGCTCTGGATGAATTTAGTGTTTTTCTGGCTTTGGCTTTGGCTTTTTGGTTCGGCTTTGGCTACAAAAAATCTCGAGCCAGGCCAAAGCCAAACTGTTGGCTTTGGCTTGGCCCGGCTCAAGCCATGGCATTTGGCAGGGATTTCAGTGAGGCTTTGGCTTTGGCCTTGTTGAACAAGTCCCTTTGCCTCGGTTACTGATTCCGTTTAGGAGCCATATTTTGATATACCACAACAGCGAGGTCCGAACTCAATTCAGAGAATCTGGACTCAATCGAACCTGATGATCTTGGGATAATGCCCTGATCTATTCAGATTCCGCTCACAGTCACCAGTTTAAAATTTCTGATTCATCATAATATTTATTACAAAGGGAAGGCATACATATGGAACACATTAAAATTTATGCAGGGCCGCAGATGCTTCCGATTTTTATCGACAGAACCCTACAATACTTCCTCATGGTTATGAACAAGCTTCTCAAGTTCTTCAACCTCCGGCAGTTTGTCCAGACAGCGGTATGTTTGTGCTAAATTTTGCATGGCACGTAAGCTCTGTGGATGATTATTGCCAAGAACCCGTTTTCGTTTCCCCAGGACAACAATTCCTAGCTCTTCAGCTGTGTGGAACTCTCGTAGCTTGTGATATGTCCATGCCAGATTGCCCATGGTCCACAGAGTGTCTGGATGGTCATCACCAAGAACTTGTTTTCGCTTCTCCAGCACCACAATTTCCAGCTTCTCTGCCTTCTGGAAATTGCCTAGCCTGTGGTATGTTACTGCCAGAGTACCCATGGTTCGAAGAGTATCTGGATGGTCATCACCAAGAACCTGTTTTTGTTTCCCCAGGACAACAATTCCCAGCTCTTTTGCCCTGTGGAACTCTTGTAGACAGTAATATGTTGTAGCCAGATTACCCAGAGCTCGAAGAGTGTCTGGATGATCATCACCAAGAACCTGCTTTTGCTTCTCCAGCACCATAACTCCCAGCTCTTCTGCCTTCCTGAAATTGCCTAGGCTGTAGTATGCTACTGCCAGATTACTCATAGAAAGAAGAGTGTCTGGATGGTCATCACCAAGAACCTGTTTCTGCTTCTCCAGGACCACTACTTCCAGCTCTTCTGCCTTGTGAACCTTGCCTAGATCATGATATGTTGATGCCAGATTGCTCATGGCTTGAAGAGTGTCTGGATGATCATCACCAAAAACCTGTTTTCGCTTTTCCAGCACTACAACTTCCATCTCTGCTGCCTTCTGGAACTCACCTAGCTCATGATATGTTGATGCCAGACTACCCATGGCCCACAGAGTGTCTGGATGATCATCACCAAGGAACTTTTCCTGCTTCTCCAGCACAAGAACTCCCAGCTCTTTTGCTCTATGGAACTCTCGCAGCTTGCAATATGTCCGTGCCAGATGCCACATAGTTTGAAGAGCTTCTGGATGATCCTCACCGAGGACATATTTTTGATTCTCTAGCAAGGCAAGATGAAGTCCTTGGGCTTCTTCACACCATCCAGCATGAAAATATACTGTACCATATTGTGAACCAAAATCCACTGTCACCTGCTGCTTCAAGGAGTCAACATGGGCAATAAGTTTCAGACTAGCAAGTTCTTGATGCACTGTGGGGATTTCTGCAATGGACATGCCCATTATGGCAGCCATGATTGAATGATAGGATTGTTGGTCTGAGATTGTTGTTTGACTCCAACTATGCACCAGAGGATGAATTGAAAATATTTTCCTCTTTGGATCAAAGCTTATGAGAGAATAGGCCTTGATCTCATTTGTGACTTTCAGGAAGCGAAGGGTGTCCCATTCACCTGCAGGTTCTAAGAACTGTCCAAGGAATTCTAGTGGCTTTTGCAGTGCTTCTCTGGATGGAATGACTTGTCCAAATCTGTATGCAGCAGCTCTGCTAAAGATGTCCTCTGAAATTCCATCCCGATGGAGAAATGAACAAAGCTGCAAGAACATAGCAGCTGGCTGACTGAGCTGGTCAAAGCTCATTTGCCATGTGGCATACACTGTCCAGGTGTAGTCATCATGGCTCTGAGCCGGCTTTTCACTTAGTAGTTGGGCCCGATTTTTGGTATAGATGTCCAAATAACTGTCAAGGACTCCAGATTGTGAGATGAATGCTCCAGCCTGAACAATTGCCAGAGGAAGATAGCACAACTCCTTTGAAACATCATTTCAAATGATGTAGTATGGAATAAATGGCAACTCACCTTGACAATCTCAGCTGCAATTTTCTCATTTGCAGGTAAAGCCTGTTGGGCAGCACTTCTGAGTAGCAATGCCACAGCATCAGTTTCATCCATATCAGACACAGCAGAGTGTGCTCCAGCATAGACACAGAGTTCTGGGTTACGAGAGGTGATGATAACATTTCCATGATTGCATCGAGGCAGAAACCGATTCAGGTTGATCTTTGGGTCATCAGCATTGTCATAGAAAAGTAGCCAGTCTTCGCCTGTATTGGCAAGCCACTTCAATGCATCCTGTGAAGAGCTGCCAACATTTTTTGCTGTAGCAATGTTCTTTAGGCCTGTTTCAATTGTTACTGTGCTGCTGGCATCCAGAAAAAATATGTGTGTGAAGCTAGGCCCATGATAAGTGTTTTAAGAAGTTATTTGTCCAATTTCGGCTTACTGTGATGAGTCACTGATAAATTTCAACGCAATTTGGTTTTTCCTGCACCACCTAGTCCATACAGCACATAAATATGCTGCTTTCGAATCTCTTGAGTGAAAAATCCATTCATTTCATCACGGATTGTCTGTCTTCCTTGGAAGATTCTGGATAGTGAGGGCAATTGTCCGTCGGTTGAACTGCTTGAGCAATGGAGACATCTGAAAAACCCAGGTAAAAATGGAGCCACACTATTGAGATGGGATTCCTACTGGGTAGGATCACAGTCGGATGGATATAATTCACATTCCCACCAATGAATGTCCCACCACTAATGGTTTTGA